>JAXIVJ010003385.1:0-94937 GCA_036785665.1 Chirona hameri | reverse complement strand
CTTGCTCCCCGCCCCTTTGCCTACGGCCTTGCAGGATACCCCTGGCCTTTGACCTCCAGGGGGCCTCTCTGGCTTCCAGAGGGCCTCCTCTGGCCTTCGGTGGCCTTTCTGACCTCCAAAAGGACCCCCTCTGACTCCCAGGGGCCCACCTTTAGCCTTCCCTCTGACTTCCAGATGGTCTCCTCTGACCTTTAAAGGCCCCCTCTGACCTCCATAGGACCCCCTCTGGCTTCCAGGGACCTCGGCCTGCGAGATGGGGCCTCTTTGAAGCATGGAGGAGCCTCCTTAAATGACAGGAGGGGCAAACATATATGTTTGCCCCCCCCCCCTGCCCCACGACAGGGGGGGGGCGACTGTCCCTCCTGACCCCCCGGTGGCGCCGCCGCTGCAACCTCGGCAACGTAACAACCTCACCAAGAAAATAACATCAACAGCAAAACAACGCCAACTATCAATGCAGTTTCTGAAATTCAGAACCTCTGACCCACTGGAATTACAAGTTTGTAATTACAAACATTTCCTCACTTCCGTCAACCTTCTCCGTCACTCTGGGTCACTTTGGGTCACTCTGGGTCACTCTGGGTCACTATGGGTCACTCTGGGTCACTCTGGGTCACTCTTCTGTCACTCTGGGTCACTATGCTGTCACTCTGGGTCACTCTGGGTCACTCTGCTGTCACTCTGGGCCACTCTGCTGTCACTCTGGGTCACTCTGGGTCACTCTGGGTTACTCTGGGTCACTCTTCTGTCACTCTGGGTCACTCTGGGTCACTCTGCTGTCACTATGTGTCACTCTGGGTCACTCTGATCTATACTCGGGTCACTCAGCTGTCACTCTGGGTCAATATGGGTCACTCTGCTGTCACTCTGGGTCACTCTGATGTCACTCTGGGTCACTCTGGGTCACTCTGAGTCACCCTGGATCACTCTTCTGTCACTCTGGGTCACTCTGGGTCACTCTGGGTCACTCTGATGTCACTCTGGGTCACACTGGGTCACTCTGCTGTCACTCTGGGTCACTCTGATGTCACTCTGGGTCACTCTGGGTCACTCTGATGTCACTCTGCTGTCACTCTGCTGTCACTCTGCTGTCACTCTGCTGTCACTCTGCTGTCACTCTGCTGTCACTCTGGGTCCACCTGGGTCACTCTGGGTCACTCTGCTGTCACTATGGGTCACTCTGGGTCACTCTGCTGTCACTCTGGGTCACTCTGGGTCACTCTGGATCACTCTGCTGTCACTCTGCTGTCACTCTGCTGTCACTCTGCTGTCACTCTGCTGTCACTCTGCTGTCACTCTGCTGTCACTCAGCTGTCACTATGGGTCACTCTGGGTCACTCTGGGTCACTCTTCTGTCACTCTGGGTCACTCTGCTGTCATTCTGGGTCACAATGGGTCACTCTGGGTCACTCTGGGTCACTCTGGGTCACTCTGGGTGACTCTGGGTCACTCCGCTGTCACTATGGGTCACTCTGCTGTCACTCTGCTGTCACTCTGTTGTCACTCTGCTGTCACTCTGCTGTCACTCTGCTGTCACTCTGCTGTCACTCTGGGTCACTCTGCTGTCACTATGGGTCACTCTGGGTCACTCTGCTGTCACTCTGGGTCACTCTGGGTCACTCTGGGTCACTCTGCTGTCACTCTGCTGTCACTCTGCTGTCACTCAGCTGTCACTCTGGGTCACTCTGGGTCACTCTGGGTCACTCTGCTGTCACTCTGGGCACTCTGCTGTCATTCTGGGTCACAATGGGTCACTCTGGGTCACTCTGGGTCACTCTGCTGTCACTCTGCTGTCACTCTGTTGTCACTCAGCTGTCACTCTGGGTCACTCTGGGTCACTCTGGATCACTCTGATGTTACTCTGGGTCACACTGCTGTCGCTCTGGGTCACTCTGCTGTCACTCTGGGTCACTCTGGGTCACTCTACTGTCACTCTGGGTCACTCTGGGTCACTCTGCTGTCACTCTGGGTCACTCTGCTGTCACTCTGGGTCACTCTGGGTCACTCTGGGTCACTCTGCTGTCACTCTGGGTCACTCTGCTGTCACTCTGGGTCACTCCGCTGTCACTATGGGTCACTCTGGGTCACTCTGGGTCACTCTGCTGTCACTCTGGGTCCACCTGGGTCACTCTGGGTCACTCTGCTGTCACTATGGGTCACTCTGGGTCACTCTGCTGTCACTCTGGGTCACTCTGGGTCACTCTGGGTCACTCTTCTGTCACTCTGCTGTCACTCTGCTGTCACTCTGCTGTCACTCAGCTGTCACTCTGGGTCACTCTGGGTCACTCTGGGTCACTCTGGGTCACTCTTCTGTCACTCTGGGTCACTCTGGGTCACTCTGCTGTCACTCTTCTGTCACTCGGCTGTCACTCAGCTGTCACTCTGGGTCACTCTGGGTCACTCTGGATCACTCTGATGTTACTCTGGGTCACACTGCTGTCGCTCTGGGGCACTATGCTGTCACTCTGGGTCACTCTGGGTCACTCTACTGTCACTCTGGGTCACTCTGGATCACTCTGCTGTCACTCTGGGTCACTCTGCTGTCACTCTGGGTCACTCTGGGTCACTCTGGGTCACTCTGCTGTCACTCTGGGTCACTCTGCTGTCACTCTGGGTCACTCCGCTGTCACTATGGGTCACTCTGGGTCACTCTGGGTCACTCTGATGTCACTCTGGGTCACTCCGCTGTCACTCTGGGTCACTCTGGGTCACTCTGGGTCACTCTGCTGTCACTCTGGGTCACTCTGCTGTCACTCTGGGTCACTCTGGGTCACTCTACTGTCACTCTTGGTCACTCTGGGTCACTCTGCTGTCACTCTGCTGTCACTCTGCTGTCATTCTGGGTCACTCTGGGTCACTCTGCTGTCACTCTGGGTCACTCTGGGTCACTCTGCTGTCATTCTGAGTCACTCTGGGTCACTCTGGGTCACTCTGGGTCACTCAGCTGTCACTCTGGGCCACTCTGTGTCACTCTGCTGTCACTCTGCTGTCACTCTGCTGTCACTCTGGGTCACTCTGGGTCACTCTGAGTCACTCTGAGTCACTCTGCTGTCACTCTGGGTCACTCTGGGTCACTCTGGGTCACTCTGGGTCACTCTGCTGTCACTATGATGTCACTCTGGGTCACTCTGCTGTCACTCTGCTGTCACTCTGGGTCACTCTGCTGTCACTCTGGGTCACTCTGCTCTATTCTCGGGGCACTCTGCTGTCTTCAACTGAATTAACATGCGCCAGTGCAGGGGGGGGGATGCCAGCCCACCCCTCGGCTTTTCGTGAATGACTCGAGTATTTATCCTCTGATTGCGATGAAACGTCCAGTCCAGTACTTTTGCACAATTTTTCACATACTCTGAAAATTTTGAAACTTCACCCCCATGACCCGTGACCTATGACCTGTTTTCAAGGTCATGTCAGGCGCAACTGGCGTCCCTTATAGCATTGATCCTTGTAACTTGTGCCCTTTCCGAGTGTTTGCTGTTCAGGAGCATATGAGCAGGTGACATTTTTGGTTTCCAATCTTGACCTTTCAGAGGTCAACCAAGGGCACTGCCCTCTGATGACCTAAAATGACCTCTTAGACTTCCAATGGCTTTTGGAACATTGTGTGTCGTTGATTTCAAATTTGACATTCGTTTTACACAAGTATGGGTTCCGCTAAGGTCATGACCTTTCACAGGTCAGCAGAGGTCACTGACCTCCGATGACTTGAGATGACCTTTTTGGCTTCTAGTATAGCTTGTAGGACATTTTGTGACGCTGATTTCAAATTAAGCAACCATTTAACATAGCGATATGTTACACTGGGGTCACGCTCTTTCAGTGGTCAATCGAGGTTAATGACCTCCAACGGCCTAAGATAACGTGTTTACCTCCCGTGGATTTTAAGAACATTTAACAGCCAATTATGTTTTACAGATATCTACCAACTGTAGATAAACACAAAGCAACCGTCTATGTTGGACAAGCGTGAGTGCGTATATCTAATAGTGACCTTTGATCCGAAATCAAGGGTCAAAGATCAACAGAGACCTATAATAAATATACACGCATTGCACTCACGCCAATCAATGTGTTGCATTTTCATTCACGACTCTAGCTTGATTCGTGTTCAATCTACATGATCTACACAATACGAATCTACATGACTACGAATCTACATGACTACGAATCTACATAACACATACATGATTTGGATGACATCCGGGTCATTGACATGACCTTAGATGTCACCTAATGACCCAGAACCTTGAAATCGGTTATATACGGCTTCTACTCATCATAAGCAACACGCTCCTTTGTTAATCGAAGCTCTAGCTCAATTAAGACCCTGCACTGGCGAGTGTTAAAATTGCATTCCTTACGCAATACAGTTATCTGACGTCAAACGCTTTTGATGAAATATATTACAGTGAGAAAGCGATGCGTTTCATGATCGTACTGATTCAACATCTTTTTGATTCCACCGAAGAAAGATACGTGATCGATATGGAGGAGCACCGCGATAGACATTCACTTTAAGGCGTGTTTTCGAACTGTATCTCCTCTAGAACATTTTGTTCTGTATTCATCAAACATTATATTCACTCCTCTTTTCGGTACCCGAACAAAGAGGTAAAAGCTGAAGTGAATCAGGCAGACGGTGCCAATCTAGAGCATTTTTTGTTCACGTCTGTTGCCGATCAGACGATCGACTCGGTGGCGCTGTCTGAAATATCCGCTAGGTGGCGCCACCTGTCAAGTTGCCGTCTCAGCCTTCTCAGCGGCAGCGCTTGGCGGCGCTACTGTCGCTCTGAATCAGATCTCGGTCACCAGGTGGCAGGGCAGTCGGCCACGGACGGGCCTGGTGCAGGGCGGCAGCACACTGGACCATTCGGCGCGCGGACTCCGTGGTATCGCTACGATTTTCCGCTAATTTGCAGTGATTTTCCGCGTCCGCGGCAGCCGAAACAATGAAAAAAGCAAGCTAAACGCGCCGAGTATCCGCTGGCGGAATGGCGGAAAAAGCTGGTCCGTATACGATCTTTTTCCGCGACTGAACGCCGCAGAACAGCAGACAGGAACAAATGATCAGGCTAACAGTGGCGAATCTATGCAAGATAGAGGTGCACATTTTGCACAGCATGCTCTTGCCGCTGTGTAGTTTATTATGTTATAGTTTCGTGGTTCTAAACTTACATCTTCGTCGAAAAATGACCATCAAGCGTTGCGAGTAAGGACAAGCTGTAGGGACAGGTTGCGGCAGGCTGTAGGTCGGCGGGTCAGAATCTCGCCAGTAGACAGCGCCGAATCCGCCGGAACAAGGATGATATTCCGCGCTGTCGCCGCGATTTTCCGAGGCGGAATTTCGCAGTGCCATCGGGCGCCGAATGCGCAGTGTGCTGCCGCCTTCACACAGGTGGCGCCATCGCTCCAGGTGGCGCCATCGCTTCAGGTAGCGCCATCGCTTCCCTCGCCTCTCCATGATCAGTACACACTCTGAATGGGTGCCGCCGTAACAACAATATTGCCTCCATACAGGGGAGTTTTAAACGACACATTTTAATGCGTCGTTTTGGATTCTTTCATCACCGGCAAACTTCAGTGTCGTAGCTGCAGAATAGGACTCGGATGCGGTGTCTGTTGGAATCGGACTCTTCGACGGAATCTCGAACTTCGGAGTCAGAGTCACATCTCATAATCATAGGTGCTTTCTTTCGCCCAGTCTGCGGTATAAATCAACATCAACGAAAAGCATTCGACTCCGCAGCCCTGACCAGGGATGTAGGAACGTCACGAAAAGTGAGTGTGTGGGGGGGGGGGGGCAGGCACGTAGCCAGGATTTCTCCCAGGGAGTGGGAGGGGGGCATCGAAAGGGCCCCCTTCCCGAGCGTTGAAAGGACCCCATTCCCGAGCGTTGCAAGCTAGGGGCCCATTCGGCATGTTCAGGGGCCCTTCTGACCCGCCTAGGGGCCCTTTCGGTCTGGTTAGGGGCCCTCTGACCTGCACAGGGGCCCTTGGAACTTCCCAGGGGCCCTCTGGTCTGTCCAGGGGCCCTCCAGCCTTCTCAGGGCCCTCCAGCCTGCTCAGAGGCCCTTCCGACCTGCAAAGGGACTGCGCTGGCTGCTTTGTCGCCCTGCCGACATGCTCATGGGGCCATCTGACCTGCCCTGGGGCCATCCGTGCTGGCTAGGAGTCAATTCGGCATGTACAGGGGCCCTTTTTACCCGCCCAGGGACCCTTTCGGTCTGGTCAGGGGCACCTCCGATCTGCACAGGGGCCCTTTGAACTTTCCAGGGCCCTCTTGTCTGTCCAGGGGCCCTCCAGCCTTCTAAGGGGCCCTTCTGACCTGACAAAGGGCTTCGCTGGCTGCTTTGTCGCCTTGCCGACATGCTCAGAAGGCCCTCCGAACTGCCCTAGGCCCCTCCGTGCGGATTAGGGGCCCATTCGGCATGTTCAGGGGCCCTTCTGACCCACCCAGGGGCCCTTTCGGTTTGGCCAGGGGCCCCTCTGACATGCACAAGGCTCTTTTGAACGTCTAAGGGGCCCTCTGGTCTTTCAGAGAGGGCTCTGGTGGCCCTAAATAGCCTCTGAAGTGCTATAAACTCTCTAAAGTCACTTTTCTCGTCATGTCGCACCTTTTGCCATCAAACATTTTTTCTCACCAAGCAAAATACAATATTTTAGCAAAACAATGCCCGAAAAGTGAAAAGTGCCCCCCCTTGTTCCTACGCCTATGACCCTGATCCAGGCCCATTATGTCTGAAACACAGCCTGTCTGAAACACAGCTGTCACCACCAGTTCTGGCAGGCTGTGGAGCTGGTATAGGGGGCGGTGGTGCTGGTTTAGGGGGTGGTGGTGGTGGTATAGGGGGCGGTGGTGCTGGTATAGAGGGGGGGTGCTGGTATAGGGGGTGGTGGTGCTGGTATAGGGGGCGGTGGTGCTGGTATAGGGGGTGGTGGTGCTGGTATAGGGGGCGGTGGTGCTGGTATAGGGGGTGGTGGTGCTGGTATAGGGGGTGGTGGTGCTGGTATAGGGGGCGGTGGCGCTGGTATAGGGGGTGGTGGTGCTGGTATAGGGGGTGGTGGTGCTGGTATAGGCCCCCTATGGTGGTGCTGGTTTGTTAACCCGCGCTTGGCCGGGGTCTCAGCCGAACGCCATTGACCAGGGGGGGGGGGATATTGCCCCCTCGGGGTATCTCCCAGACCAATGATCTCAGCGAGACGCCCAAGGCGGCATTCGAAAGCTCTCAATGAGACGCATCTAAAGCACGCTCAGCATTTTCGAATTGACGTCACATATCAGGTCAAGGTCGGGTCAAATGTCAAAATCGAGGCATTTGAGTTTATGGGCCATACTTTCTATCCAAAGCCTTTGATTGCGACCATGATCACCCAAGTGCTCCCAAAGGTATAATGGACATCCCGTATGAGTTAAAGTGAGATTGTTGGCAAAGGTCAAGGTCATGTCACAAAAGGTCACTATGCGTAGAAGATTTTCCAAAGTCATGCGACACATGTTTTATGGGCTATTTTACACGTAGAATTAGAAAGTGATAGTCATTTTGCCATCTCAGGCCAATTTCACAAATCAAAAAAGTTTGTAATTGCAAAGAATTTCTTTGTTATTACAAATAATTTGTACACATGTTTGTAGTTTGGATTTCACAAAACCCCAGGGCAGTTAATCTCAATTTACTATTTACAAACTAGTTTACAAAGATATTGTTTGTAATTTTTTTTTGCAATTGCACATGTTCTATTTCTCAAAGGTTGACGGAAGTGAGGAAATGTTAAATGCAATTACAAACTTGTAATTCCAGTGGGTCGGGGGTTCTGAATTTCAGAAACTGCATTGATAGTTGACATTGTTTTACTGTTCAGGTTATTTTCTTGGTGAGGTTGTTACGTTGCCGAGGTTGTTAGGGAAATGGTTTAGTTATGCATAGGTATAGCTGCCCAAAAAAGTTATTTCCCTAGAGATTCGAACCGGGATCTCCAGCTTTGAAGTCTAGTCACAGTGCACCATACCGATTTCGCTGTGAGGGCGCCTCCGCGCGGAGAAACCGCATGGTGATATAATTGCAGCGGTCAACGATGTCTTGTGTAATGTGCAGTGAACCTTCACCCTTAACGACGTAGGAAATTGGCTAGGTGAGGTGAAAAAATGGTCGAGAAATTCAACGATCTTTCTTTTGAGAATAGTTCTGTTGTTATGCTCCGCCACCCAGTGAATGGTGAATTCTGTTTACTCTAATTGCTTACCAAGATGTATTTTTACGATCAGAGTTTGCATTCCGACGAAATGTTAATTAAAAGATAATTATCCCTATAACTAATTTTATTTTGAATAAAAAAATTAACCAAAATGTAAATATTTGTTAAATTAATTTGTTAACAATCAAATTATTTGCCATTAGCATCAATTCTAATACAAACGTTCTTGATTTCAAGATTTCTGCTGTACTAACATTTGTGTTTACAATTTTCTTTACAATCGGTAATTCAGAGGTGGTGAATGTTTGTGAAATGTCTTTTTGTGAGGTTTGCAATATTTTCTTGCGTTTGTATTTGTAAACATATGTTATTACTAACTACCTTGTGAAATAGGCCTCAGATCTCGGTTAAGTGAATTTAGTGTCAAGCTCAGGTCAAGTTCAGGTCACATATGGTCAAAATTTGAAATGAATAAATATAAATGAAAAAGGCGTGTTTCTAGACCATTTTTGTCTCCGAAATACAGTGCTGGCATTTATTTGTATGTATCTGGCCACTAAAAGACAACAAACGAAATTTATAAATATGACGTCATGAGTTACGCATACTTAGGGATTCATGTTAGTGAAAAATAAATATATTGCTTTGACATTTGGGTTAGATATTATCCATATGTGTTTCTCCAACATATATTCCGTTTTTTTAATGTTGGGAGAAAAAACATTTGAGGGAATTTTTTTCCTCAAAATGATATGTTTTTTTTTTGGGTCAAAAACCAACATTTACAAAAATCAGAGATTGCCATTTTGTAGTCCTTGTCATTTGCTATCTTTTGACGTTTTTGATTGCATTTGTATTTCTAAAATGGCCTTTGTATGGTCTGTTAAAGTTTAGCTGATTTGTTCGTGAAACTCGCGTGTAGTGACGTCACTAAATTGACTATATCTCAAATGTTTTTCGACGAAACTGCTTAATTTTCGCACAAAAGACGTACAATTGATGTAGCAGAAGGTACTCAAAGATTCGCGTTAATAGAGCTGTTGTTTGTTTTTAGCTATGTTAACTGTTTTAGAAATGCTTGAAATTGGGACACGAATACCTACCACCTATTTTCCCATAGCCCACCATGCTATGGGAAACCACACCATTCACCATTTCTACAGCCGGCTGGCTGTAGAAATGGTGACGTCACGGCTCAAGTGTTGCCAGGCAATTTGACAGGAGCTGTATGAGACGAAGGCACATACGGACGATACGGACATACGGACATACGGACGATAGCTATGGCCTATGGGTAACATTAAATATTGCAGTGAGCGTGGCACAGCTGCAGGTCTAGAAATAAGCTCGCTGCTGAAGGGTGGGAGCCATGGTATGTAGGAATTAATACACATACAGCTGAAATTGATATATCAAGATAAGCTTAGAATTTAACACCACACTGCACCTGGGGCACGGTCAAACATGAGCATTGCGTGCTGTCAATGATACTTGAAGGGTGCATAAAAAGATGCTGAGCTGTTCTCGTGTTACTTATCCCCACCAAGTACCTCCGAGTCGAAGCATTCTGAGTCATTCGCAATCCACAACTGAATAGCAGTGTTCGTCACTTTCGGTTTTGGTTCGGTTTTGATACACCTGTTAGGACATCAATTGCGCACACTTTGAGAAGAAAAAAATATGCTCGGGTCATCTCAGGTCAGGTCACCAGACCAGGTCAAGTGACCCCACCACCACCAACCCCCACCAACCCCCATCCCAGCGCAGCCCAGGCCCATGAACACCAAGCCCAGGCACGGACAAGGCCCAGTCAAATTCATATTATTGAGGCCCAGGCCCGGTCCGGCCCCTTCAGATTAAGCATATAATTATTTTCACAAAATTTGAAATAATTATCCTAGCATATTGACTTGTATACTATAACCCGCGCACTGCAGGGGGGTTGATCCCCCCCCCCCCCCCTCAGATTTTTCAAAGATAGCGAAAAAACGGCGGCACGCAGCGCCGCCGGGTTTTGATACACCTGTTAGGACATCAATTGCGCACACTTTGAGAAGAAAAAAATATGCTCGGGTCATCTCAGGTCAGGTCACCAGACCAGGTCAAGTGACCCCACCACCAAAAATGTTTGCAGTTGTGCCAAAGCCAGAGTTTTCACCGATCAGGTTGAAACTTACAGGATGTCATGAGGGCATGAGTACTTAAAATTCGTTTATCTCGGAATTTTGATATCGGTGACCTAAGGTCAGGTCAATTTCGTAACCATAATAAGTCAATGGGGAAATATACAAATGCTTCCTATTTCAAGGATATGCATGGTACTAGTCCAATTACTTCTGGATCATGTTATTATAGGATATTCTTGATGATCCAGGTGTAAGTTTTGTTCAGAGACCCCCTATTGGGTCATTTGAGGTCATGCGAGGTCACCATCACTTTTTTGTCAATAACTCTCGACATAATGAAGATAGAGAAGTAAAACAGACATCAATGTGTTTGTCTCGTCGAGACACGTCTTTCCATATGCAACATGCCCTACTTGGGTCACTACTTGACCTTGACCTTAGGTCAAATTGTTAAGTTGACTGAACAAGGTTACCATATATATATAATTCAAAGCGCCTTGACAAGATAAACACAATGGCGTAAACAGTTTTTCGTTATCTTTATTAAGTAAAAATTTAATAGCAAAAAACGATTTAGCAAAAAAACTGCATTTTTTTCCTTTTTGATCTCTGGAGCCTCAAATATTGACCTGAGATCAAATCTGAGGATATTTTGGCGATTACAAATTGCACTGGCTGGCGTTTGATTTTTTCCGTTTGTTTCTAACTATCATCGTTTCTGAGATATATGGGAATTTCTGGAGCGATGTCCTAAAACAGGAAAGAACTGGAAAATTTGACCTTTGATGACCTCTGGTGACCTCAATTTTGACCTGACTTAAAAAACACTGAATACTTTCGATAGAACATGTATGAAGCTATCAAATGCCTTTTTCTGCTTCTCGCTACGTTGCGTAGTTTTCGAGATCTCAGGGGGGGGCGGAAATCAACCCCCCCCCCCCCCCCCCTCCTGCAGTTCGTGTTCGGCGCAAAGCCGAACGTGCGCGGGATAAATGTGAACCAATGAACCAACTATGCTAACCAAAAAAAAAGCCACAGACACAGCAACAGTGTGTTGCTGTATAAGTGGACTGCTGGTTAAAATATTTTTTGAGCTCTGACCTGAGCTTGTGCGACGCGCGCATTACTTCAAAATTGTCAGGCCCAGGCCCATCCAGAGCCCAGTGATTTCCTTAAAGTTGAGGCCCGGCCCAGGCCCACCACATGACCCTTAGGGCCAGCCCAGCCCATGGCGAACTCTGCTGAATAGTGATACTCAGCACTCACGGATACTTTCAGAACCTCTTAGCAAGAAATATAAATATGGAAAGGGATCTACGCACACCCTGAAAGTTCCGTCGCAAACAAATGGTTTCCCTGACCTGGATTCAAGATGTACTGATCTCCGGCCACCTTTGTTAAACCCCCTCCAATCGAACAGCTCAGGTTCGTTTCACAATGGAAACACAATTATAAAGAATAGTGTTAGCCAATTTCAACCAACCTTAGGTTACGAGTATTTGCCAATTGCACCTTTCATCTTTTTGCATGCATCCATATGAACATCACGAACGGATGCATGTTACTTCTTTCGGAAACCTTATCATATTGTGTCATTCCATGGCATGCCTGCTGTGTAAGGCATCCAGGGGTGGTAAAAATAGACTATGGTTCTACGACTAAATCGAAAGTTGGAAAATATTTATCCAGCAACAGTAATGCAATATCGCTCGTTGAAGCAATATTTATATTTATACTCTTGTGGAATATTGATTATACATGAAAAAATAAAGTTGCAGAAACTCTGATAAGCTACTCTGTAGCTGATGCAAGATTAAAGACATTGTAAAGTTATTGAGGCCCCTATAGAAGAAGAGAGCATAGACAGGTCCTAAGCAATATTTGTCATTTAATGTGAATATTGTTTTTAATCTATGACAGACAGAAAAGTGTACCAGTGATACCAAAGCTATGACGTCACCAAAAACGATACATAAAGAGACATAAAAGAAAAGTGCAACAAAGAGCCTTTTGTGCCCATCCGAGGTTGTACCCCCACCAGTCTCACCCCTTCAAATCCCCTTACTCTACCTGCATACAAGAAGGCTAATCCTACGAGTATTTATGAACTAATCCTTCTCTGTAAAGTATTTATCTAATCTAATTTTGAAGGAAGCAAGTGTCACTGCATCAGTGACATCCCCTGGTAGCATATTCCAATGTCCTACAACCCTGCTACTGAAAAATTACTGTCATAGCCTAGTCCTACTTTGTTTCATAATGAGTTTATGCTGATGACCTCTACCTCGATGTTCCCTATTGAACTCAAACATTCCCTTTAAATATCCAGAATGCTGACCATATACTAATTTCAAGATCTCAATTAGATCTCCTCTTAGCCTTCTATATCTAAGTGAAAACATACCCGATTTCTTGAATCTATCTTCATAAGGTAAACTACCAAGACAATTAACCATTTGTGTTGCCCTTTTTGAACTCTTTCTAACAACCAGCAATCTTTCTCATATGTTGGAGACCAGGCTTGTTCACAATACTTCAAATGTGGTATAACGTATGCACAATACAGTTGTGTTATTACCTTTTAATTACTGTAAATGTAAATAAATGTACAACAAAAGCGGACTGACATGATACATAACCAATCATAACCATAACCATAACTAATAACCAATCATAACCATAACCATAACTAATAACCAATCATAACCATAACCATAACTAATAACCAATCATAACCATAACCAATCATAACCATAACCATAACTAATAACCAATCATAACCATAACCATAACTAATAACCAATCATAACCATAACCATAACTAATAACCAATCATAACCATAACCATAACCATAACTAATAACCAATCATAACCATAACCATAACTAATAACCAATCATAACCATAACCATAACTAATAGCCAATCATAACCATAACCATAACTAATAACCAATCATAACCATAACCATAACTAATAACCAATCATACGATACATTATCAAACTTGACCTAACATTTACAGCAATTAAGGTCGCAGGGACCCATGTTTAGAACGTGCCGCTCACATTCGCTCGCTGCGCTGCAGAACCTACCAGGGGCTGTCACGCTCCTGGACCCCCAGACCAGGGCCTATTTTAAGAGAAAACCACTGGGTGGCAGAAAGGATTGGGGGGGGGCATATTTTTGTGGCAAAAAGGTACCCACATTTTTTCCCTCCGCGGATTTGGGCCGGTCACCTTATTTTCTATTCGAGCTTAAGAAAATCACTTTTCGAATTCACAAAAAAATGCGGACATTTTTCCGAAGAAACAAAAATATATTTTATTTTGTGAGGTCAAAAAGCCCCTAAAAATACAAATTCGAGATAGCCATTTGCAAGAGAATGTCATTTCCTTTCTTTTGACGTTTTTTATTTGCAATTTGCTTTGAAACTCTATTTTGTACTATTTTTCAACCATTTATCGTTTTTCCACCAAAAATGGCATGACATGACGTCATTAAAACGTTATTATCTCCCAAAACACTACATTAATTGCATTGACATTTAGTGAGAACACGTAGAACTGTCAACTGATGCAGTATAAGGTACTGCAAGTTTCACGTTGATATCTATCACACTTTCAAAGTTATTGAGAAAATCTGGGATGGGGCAGATTCTACCCCCCCCCCCCCCAGCGGGGCGCGTGTCTCCGGGGCTGCTTGAATTGCATCAGGTGCGCTGTTTTGTCTATCATTGAAAGCAAGGGATACATCAAAACCTCAAACGCAATCACTTGATAAAAGAAGAAAAACTTCCGTTTTCATGAAGTTTTCTCCAAGATCATTGTGTTTCACGTTCAGTGCAGGGAACGCGCAGGGGGGGGGCATACTTGTATTGCAATACCCCCCCCCCGATTCCTGGGGGGGGGGCATTTGCTCCTGATGTCCGCCCCCTGGATTCGCCACTGGGGCGGATGCCGTCCCCCTTATTTTTTTTTGGAAATAGCGGAAAACGACGCCATTTCGCGCCGCCATTCTTGGTACAACTGCTTGCCTATCAATTGCCCAAATCCTGTTAATTTGTTTACCTCGGGTCTCCTCAGGTCACGTCACTAAGTAAAGTCTAGTGATTCTACCTCCAAAAAATGTAAGGTCGTGCCGCAGCCACATTGCTTGACCGATCAGTTAGATACTCACAGGATTTAATCAGGTCATAAACACCTATAATTCTGCTATTTCGGATGATTTTTTATATCGGTGCCCTGCGGGCGGCCAGAATTACATTAACCTGCGGGGGGGGGGGCAGATCCTGCCACCCCCCCCCCCCCCCCCCACACCCACCCAGAGATCTCGAGAACCGCTCGGTCGATTTCAATGGGGAAAACGACATTCGATTCGTCATGACAAGATCTCTCTTTTTGGAACCCACAATTTTTGTTTTGTTCAAAAATGGGAGGCCAGGGGGCAAAAAATGCGAACATTTTGGGTGTTTTTTGAAAGGTCATTGCGGCCATGTGGCTCGACCGATTTTCATGCTCCAAACATTTTTCAGCTTCAAATGTACTGGTATTTAATATATCAAAAGACCGAAAACAAAATAAAAATCATAGGCACATTCAGGAAATGTAAAATGGGGGGGGGGGGGGTTCTGGGGGAAAAAAATGTGCTGTTCGTGATTGTTTGGGACATGAACGTCACATGTGGGCATTATATGCTTTAATTTGTTAAATTTGATATATTGCGCATAGGCGGATCCAGGAAAAAACATGGGGGCACCATGCGCGTAACACTTTTATCATCTTACTAATTTGAAGTTGGGCCTAATTTGAGGGCGAGTATCGCCTCCCATTTTTTATCTTGAGTGCGCCTCTGCCCCAAAAATATGTACAATCCCAGTATCTATGATGCATATTGCATTGAAATTGTTTCTGACGCATTTACTACACTGCAAACCACGAATGAAGTATGCGACGTAAAACCGCATTCGTAACACCCTCCCCAAAACAGGAGCCTGGAACCGCCTCTGCCGGACCGTTTTTTCAAAATTTTGACACAACACGTACCATTCAATTATGAGAAAAGTCACAAAGTTTCAGGACGCTAGGCTTAATGGTTTAGAAGCAGCAAGTGAAAAAACCACCGGGAGGGGCAGAATCTGCCCCGCACGGAATAGGGTTAAGGGGTAGTCTATTTTGTACCTCCCAATTATAAATCATTGGGGAAACATGGAAATGCATATAAATCCACAGGAAATGGTTAAATTTGCCCAATTTTCACCAGAGTCCCACATCTTTTGCAAAATACAAAGATCCAGTGGCGGATCTACAGTTGGGCAAAATGGGCAATTGCCCCCCCCCCCCCCAAACCGCTGAAATCGGCGCAAGATTGACACATTTCCTAATATAGAAGAAATATAAGCAACTTTTACTGAGGACAGTTAGCTTTAAATCAGCTATCAATGCATAAGCAAGCCAAATCCGATGCGTTTTCAGAATTGAGTGAGACTTTTTGGAATCCCCCCCCCCCCCCCCCAACTACCCGTTCTGGATCCGCCAATGCATCCATGTCGTATTTTTTTCATTCTGCAACCTCCACGAGGTAAAATCTGTTCAGCCTGAGGTCATTAGTTATTTTTCTTCCATAACTTTTTTACTGAACCAATAAGGCGCCGTAATTGGCGATGAACGAGCGAACGCGAAGGAAATGTATGGTGAATTTCAACTCGATCAGGGAAGTAGTTTCCGATATAAAAAAATACGTGGTGCTCACGTGCGTACGTGCAGAAACACCCCACCCCTGACTTGTGGGAAAGTGGCGGCTGAGAGATCCCTAACCACACACCAAATTTGAACACAATCGGCTCAGCAGTTGCCCCCACCCACTCCAAATTGTGTGGCGACGTTCCTGATCCAACAAACCCCGATCTCCCCCACTCCCATTCTTCTGCCGCTAATGAGCAATTGTTCAAAGCAGAGTTCGTCACGGGCTGGGCTGGCCCTATGGGCCATGGGTCGGGCCATGGGTCGGGCCTAGGCTGGACCTGGGCTGGGCCTCAACTTTAAGAAAATCACCGGGCTCTGGACGGGCCTGGGTTGATAATGTTGAAGCTCAGGTCAGAGCTGAAAAAAAAAAATCCAACCAGCAGTTCACTTCTACAGCAACACACTGTTGCGGTGTCTGTGGCTTTTTGTTTGTTTTGGGTTAGCATAGTTGGTTCATTGTTTCACATTTATAGTATACAAGAAAATATGCTAGGATAATGATTGTAAATTTTGTGAAAATATGTATATGCTTAATCTGAACGGGCCGGACCGGGCCTGGGCCTCAATATGACAAATTTGACCGGGCCTGGTCCGGGCCTGGGCTTGGTGTTCATGGGCCTGGGCCGGGCCGGACTGGGGGTTGGTGGGCCCGTGACGAACACTGGTTCAAAGGATATCGAAATTCAAGATATTCCGGAAATAATTTACATATATTTATTTTGGCTGGGAAATACTAAAAAAAGGAATATCATGACATTGGAATTGGAATTGTATACATTTATCACCAGGTAAGCATATTTGATTTTAATTGAATATCTATCAAGCGAAAAATGACATGGAAATACTGAAATCAGGGTGGGCAACATTTCTTGACGGGGGGGGGGGGGGGCAAAACAGCTCACTGGGGGGCATTTGCCCCCCCCCCCCAGTTAACATGTTAAAATAGGCCCTGCCCCAGACCATCTCATAGACAGCATGGGTGGAGTTTTTCAGAGCAAGTTGGTGGGGAAAAATATCATATTGGATGGTTGATTTGCATGGCTGAAGTGAAAAATTGAACAGTTAGGAACAGTTAGAACTAGGAAACCTTCAAATCTGAAAAAGTCGGTGGGGCAGAACATAAAAATGGTTGGGCCAAAATCAAAGTTGAGTGGGGGCAGTCGCCGCACCAACTTTGGGGGGGTGAATTACTGAACCGAACGTAAAATACAAATAGTTTTTTTTTATTTAATCAGACTTTGTACAGGTAGGGTAGACAACATTAACACTAGACACATCCTAATGTCATGCTTTTCACGCTATTGGTGAAGAAGTCGATACCGACACACTACATCACCAATAGTATGAAAAGTATGTTGTTAGGGCGTGTCCGGGGTTACAGTTGTTTACCGTTTTCTCCCTTCAAACTGACAACCCTTTGCCTGGGATGACTTTCAGACACCAACACACCACCAATAACATGAAATAACAGGGGGTGAATTACCGAACCAAAGGTCAAATACAAGCAGTTTTTAATTTAAAGGGAGTGTGCCTACTCACATCGCTTATTTGGGGTTATTGAGACTGGTATATAGAACATAATTTTCTGAATTGACCCATGACTTCGTTTCTCCAGATTCGCCCTAGTTGCTGAGATATTCCAAAGACTCCAGGAACTTGCTGGGAGCAAAAAGTTACCGGGTAGACTCCAGAGGGCTTCCGCTACTAGAAGCACTGCAGCTATAGATTAAACTGCTAGCATATTGTTAGCGCCGGCCAATAGCAATTCAACAAAACAGCTCGTGCACGCTGATAGCAGCAGCCGAACAGAAGCTGGACGGCCATCATGTTCTTCGATGATGGCCGTTTCGATGATGGCCGATGGCCATTTTTTGAAGAAGATATCAATTTAGAGCTACGAAACTTGCACATAATAAAGTTCACAGTGGCAAGAACGTGCTGTGCAAAACTTGTCTTTCTATCTTGCATGATGTGACCGTAATTGTATTGTCTTGTGTGCGCCGTTTTACATAACATCACCATGTTGGCGATTGTTTTATAGATATCAAACAAAAAATGAGCAAGAAACAATATAAGTGAAAATTCAACTAAAGGGGCTCCAGATGTGAGTTTCATCATATACAACAATAAAACTAAGAGCTACTTACCGTATGAAAAATATTTTGGACATTCCAAAACAGTAGGCACACTCCCTTTAATCAGACTTTGTACAGGTAGGGTAGACAACATTAACACCGGACACATCCTCATGCCATACTTGTCATGCTATTGGTGATGAAGTCAATACCGACACACTACATCACCAATAGTATGAAAAGTATGTTGTTAGGGCGTGTCCGGGGTTACAGTTGTTTACCGTTTTCTCCCTTCGAACTGACAACCCTTTGCCTGGGATGACTTTCAGACACCAACACACCACCAATAACATGCTTTCGCTTCGCCGGCCTCGGCGCCGTCGGTCGCCGGGCGAGGCCGGTCTGCCGGGGGTGGGGTGCCGCCCCCGCCCCCGCCGGCGGACCGCGAGCCGCGGTCTCCGAAGACGTCCTGTGGTGTGAGGGCGCCGCCCCCATCAGCTTCCGGTCTTCCGGAATCGTCGACGCCTGCTGGAGTCGCGGTGTCTCTTCTGCCGGGTTCCTGCGACGTGCCTGCCCCCACGTCTGGTGGGCCGCTGACGCCGTCTCTCGGTGACGGCGGACTCCCCGGTCGGTCCTCGGTCCCGTCCTCGGCGCCTGTCCGGCGGGCGACGGGGGAGGCCGGCTCGTCCGTTCCCACCTGAGCGGGTGGCTCGGTGACCGGACGTTGGCAGCCGAGGCTGTTAAGCCACCTCATGGACTATGGACTCAGTCGGTTAAGTATTGACACAACCTATATACGTGTGGGGAAAGTTTGATGTTCGAAATCTCAGTTGCACTGTGTGAATTAATGTCTGTGTACTTGGTTTTGTCTGTTTAGTATAGACCTGTTTGTTCGTGTTTGATCTGTTAGTGTTGAGCATAGTCACACATTATCGCGTGTACTGAACGAATAGTAATGTTTTGTTTCGCATTTATTTATGTCAAACAGAAGTCGGCTCAGAGGTACATCGAGAGGGTTGTGGTTACTTCACAGGCTTAGATCAGCTGTTTTTGTTTCGTCTTGTTTTGTTCTTAGAGTAGCTTGCCAGCTTGTACTCGTACGTTGGATATACTGCCGCCCGGGACGCATCCCACCACTGTCGGGATATTGGCACCATGCCAAGTCCTCGGTGGGACGCTTTAGGGGAAGGGTGGGGAGGGTGGGGTGAGCAGGGGCAGTGTGTAACCAGTTCAAGGGAGTATGATATATCTCAAGGATTCAAGTGGAGTGTCGCGGTCAGTTCACATTTGCGTGTTGGACCTTTCCGCGCTGTAGGCGTCGCGCCGGCAGACCATAATTTACTGTGGAGCAGTGACATTAGCCTGTCTCAACACTACCTGAGTCATGAACGAAATTTCTGTCGTTTCGTATAATACTAGAGGTTTTCGTAATCGCACCAAAAGACGTTCCATATTTCGACATATTCGCGTTGCGTACAAAAATTCATTAATAGTACTTGAAGAGACACATTCCAAACCCGGAATGGAAAGTGTATGGAAATGTGAGTGGGGAGGACAAATTTACTTTTCCCACGGTTCCGAATCGGCCCAAGCAGGGGTAGCTATTCTAGTACCTGGCGGATATGAACACCGCATACAAGAAGTGTTAACTGACTCAGCAGGACGAATAGTGTGCGTAGAAGTAGGACCAGAATCGCATAAGGTTCTGGTGATAGGAGTTTATGCGCCATCCGTCGATGATCAGTCTGTCAAGGGTGACTTTATCGAGCAGCTAAGACAAATTTTGTGGAGATATAGTTATGCTAAAATTGTGCTAGCTGGTGATTTTAATATTAAATTAAGCGCCCTTGATTCTGATAACCTCTGCTACCGGGAAAGCAGAGCAAGTACAAAACTCAAAGATTTGTTGGACGAATTTGTATTAGAAGACGCTTGGAGAGTACAACATTCTAAAGACCGAAAGTATACATGGAGGACACTGAATCCTCTCCAACAGTCCCGCATTGATATTATTTTTATCAGCAGCTCTATCCTTAACAATACCGTGGTGAAAACTAAGATGGACGCTGGGGTTCTAAGCGATCATAACTTTGTTACAATTAAATTGTCTGTCTACAAACCCAGGTGGAAAGCATGGGACACAGGGCCCACAAGCCGTGGGCCTGGCTTGTGGCGCTTCAACAATTCCTTGTTAAATAATTCAGAGTTTGTGGATTCGGTTAAATCGGAAATTAACAAAGCTAGAAATGCATCTGATCCTTATAGCGATGATATATCGAAAGGAGTTCAAGTAGATATGCTGTTAAGTAATATAAGAGTGTTAGCAATCAGGAGAAGTAAAAAGATAGCACATGAATTACGTTTAACCGAGAACAACATGTACAATTCGCTCAACGAGTTAGAGCCAAAGCTTGCAAGGTCACCCACTGATGCAATAGTGAAAGAATATGCAGATGCGAAACGTAAGCTAGATGAAATTAAAGCGAAACGTGGTAGGGCGGCAATGTTGAAATCCCAAGCAGTTTGGATGGAAGAAGGTGAAAAACCTACGAGATATTTTTTAAGAACGGCACAACAGAGCGGCACAAAAAACGATAGACACGCTGCAAAACGACGATGGATCTTTCGTACACGGTCATCGAGCTGTCCTTAAAAAATGCGTTTAGCACTTTAAACTGCTATACTCTCCGAAACCAATCCCATTTGAATGTATGAAAGCATTTGCCTTAATCAATGATGATCCTCGCCTATCGGAGGAAGACAAAATTAGCTGCGAGGGACACAACGAAAGAGGAATGTAGGCTCTCTCTAGCTAAGATGGCACGGAATAAAGCGGCTAGCGTCTCTGGATTCTCCGCCGATTTTTGTTCGTTCTTTTGGAATGAGATAGGAGGCATTATTGTGAATTATATCAATGAAGCCAAAAATGGACAACTTGTTGTGACACATAGGTGAGGTGTCTTAACGCTTATCCCTAAGAAAGGTAACCAAAAGTTATTGGCTAATAAGAGACCTAAATGTTAACTTGATGTCATTTACAAACTGATAGCCAAAGTTGTTGTAATCAGGATGAATACGGTCATCGATAAAATAGTTCATAGATATCAAACCGGTTTTATGAAGGGAAGGTATATATGTAGACTTCAGAGATGCCTTCAAGTTGCACTGTATTGCAGCCGGGCACATCCACAGTCACAATTACACTCCAATAGGACACATCCGTCCACGGCTGGTACTCCCGCCGCGCACACCGCAACCAGCGCGCACACCGCGACGTCCAGGACCCTTCTCGCGCCGCCAGCCGGCCCACCCCGCACACCGACCCGGGCTGGGTCACGACCCCGCCCGAGGCCAGAGTCGCGCGCGTGATTGGCTGACGGCCCGCGCCGCGCCTCTGTCCCGGGTCTCGGCGCACGAGCGCCGTACCGGGCACAAGGCGAGCGGCCCACCGGCCGCGGCTGTCCACATTCTTCCCCACTTTAGAAGAGATAGCGTCCGAGTTCCCTGGAAACCAGAAAATACATTTTTAAACAATGACCACTTTGGTCTACACAATCTCACGAAACACTTCAAGAACTCAGACAATCATCAACTAACCGCACAAATGCACTAATGGACGATCAGGAAGACACCGGAGCACAACACAGCTAAAGTCAGAATGCCTCAGTGAAGAATCTCAACACTAATCGGTCAGGAGGCTTCGTTTCCCTTGCTGACCGCCTGAGACTGATAGGAAGTGGAGCAGATCCAGATGACTGGACACCTCCCCCAGACACCGGTGACTCTGGTGCTGGACCAGGATCATGAACTGGGACACTGTTCAGGCCAGACACAGATGACTCAGGATCAGGACCACCAAATGCGAATTCACTATCACTGGGTACTGAAGAGGACACTGTCGCCGGATCAGGATGCATCACAAGATCCGGAGCTGCTGAACCAGAAGTGTCCAATGGCCAAGACTGTGGGACACCGGCACCCCTTGCCCTGGACACCGGACTAACGCCCTCCCGGCTCTCTGACCCGAAACCACCGACGACACGATTATCTGACACGGTACTACTGCCATCCCGACCGTCAGACACGGGGCCCCTGGCACCCCGGGTCCCAAATACAGGTCCCCCGGCGCCCGACTCCCTGACACAGGACCCCTGGAGCCCCGATTCCCTGACACAGGACCGCCGGCGCCCAGACTCCCAGACACCGGACCGCCGGCGCCCCGACTCTCCGACACCGGACCACCGGCGCCCAGACTCTCCGCCACAGGACCACCGGCGCCCAGACTCTCCGCCACAGGACCACCGGCGCCCAGACTCTCCGCCACAGGACCACCGGCGCCCAGACTCTCCGACACAGGACCACCGGCGCCCAGACTCTCCGCCACAGGACCACCGGCGCCCAGACTCTCCGACACAGGACCACCGGCGCCCAGACTCTCCGACACCGGACCACCGGCTCTCCGGCTTCCCGACACAGGTCCACCGGCGCTCCGGCTCCCCGACACGGGGCCACTGACGGTGTCACCATCGCTCACGACACCGATTTCCTGAAAGTTATTTACATGCGCAGTGTTCTTCATACGAGTCAGAGTCTCATCAGACGCACCAGTAGGTACGCACACTACCCCGTGACCAAAGTTCCTTCGGTCAGTGACCGGAGACTCGTCGGCCGCATCGCCAGCAACCTCCTGTGGCTGCCGTACACGAGTAGGTCGACGTTTGTCGGTGCCAACATCGGCAGACCTGTGGGGTTTGAGCTTGTCATGATGAACACTGATGATCTTCCCCTCCGGGAGCCTAACACGAAAGTTGACGTCACTTTTGACAGTCTCTACTATAGCAGGAGTCCACGGTCTCCTGAACTTGTAGTACTCGCCCCGCTTCGCAGCTGCCCGATGAACCATGACCGAGTCGCCAACCCTGTACCGATGAATGTTGGCTCGCTGATCATACACACGCTTGTTTTGTTGGTGGGTGGCATCTGAAAACTGCAGCGCGTCACTGTGAGCATCACGGAGGCCATTGCACAGGTCATCAACATACTCAGCTGCCGACTTAGCACGCACAGCGTGGGGGACATCAAACTCAGAGTCGACGGGCAGGCGCGGTTCTCGCCCGAACATCAGGTAGAAGGGAG
Organism: Chirona hameri; assembly: GCA_036785665.1. Taxonomy (NCBI): domain Eukaryota; kingdom Metazoa; phylum Arthropoda; class Thecostraca; order Balanomorpha; family Balanidae; genus Chirona; species Chirona hameri. Next base: position 71,666 of record JAXIVJ010003385.1, on the reverse strand, counting down.
AGTAGCCCACCGACCGATGTACCTGTGCCCGATAACCCAACATCAGCAACGGTAGGTGCTTGTCCCATTCTGAATGATTGTCAGACAGATACTTAGAAAGCATGCCAAGTATGGTACGGTTCACCCGCTCACATCGGCTGTTCCCCTGCGGGTGGAAAGAAGTTGTGTTCGACTTCTCCAAACCCATGATGCGACACAACTCTGAAATGAGCTGACTCTTGAAGTTAGCGGCGCAATCAGAGTGCAAGCGCTCCGGGCAACCAAAGCGAGAGAACACCTCTTCTGCCAGTGTCCGAGCCACGGTCACTGCAGTCATGCTAGGAAGAGGAAACACTTCTACCCAGCGAGTGAAGTGGTCACAGCAGACCAGAATGTGCTTGTTCCCTTTCTCTGTCAAAGGGAGGTCCGTCAGAAAGTCGATCGAGACCACTTCCCAGGGACGAGACGCGTATAGCTCTCCCATCTCCGCACGCGGCTGTGGATTAGGAGAGTTACGTCCGGCACATCGGTCACACTGTTGACAGAACTGCTCAATGTCCCCAGACATACCCAGCCAGAAGAAACGCAACTGCACCTGCTTCGTCATTTTCTCCGCACTGAAGTGACCTCCACACGGGTATGATGACTTGGAGGCTCTCAGGCTCACCGGCCCTTCTCCGGAACACTCTGAACAGTACGCCCTCAAGGAGACGTAGGCGAGGCCAGTGCCTAAGCCAGCGCTTCACTCCATCAGGTGCACTCCTGCGGGAGGGGTTGTCATCGGCTGCCAAACTGCGCATCACCAGTGACAGCACGTCATCCTTGCTTTGTTCCTGTTGGATGTAAGACATCGGCCAATCCCGAGCCGAAACCCTACAGCAAGACTCTGTTTGGCAGCTTTTGTCGTCCACCAGACGTGGATATCTGATCAACGCGTCAGCAGCAGAGTTGTCGGCTCCCGGACGGTACACAACCTGAAACTGAAAATTTCCAAGAATCTCAATCCAGCGGGCCAGCATGCCAGACGGGTTCCTGAAATTGAGAAGCCATTGCAAACTACTATGGTCAGTGCGAAGGCAAAATGCTTTCCCTTTCAGATAGTGGCTACATTCCTTCACAAAAGTCACACAAGCCAACAACTCTTTTTTCGTAGTAGAATAATTTTTCTGCGCCCGGGAGAGCCGGTGACTACCGTAGGAGATGACCCGATGCTCGCCGTCCTGCTCCTGCAGAAGCACCGCCCCCACTCCCTCGTTACTGGCGTCACAGTCCAGCACAAATGGTCCAGCTCCCTCACCGAATCTGGGGAATGCAACGATCGGGGCATCACAGAGGTCCTTCTTCAAACAGGAGAAGGCATCACCAGCGCTGCTGGACCACTGAAATGCCACATCCTTCCGCGTGAGGTCAAACAGGGGGGATGCGATCACTGCAAAATCCTTCACATACTTCCTGAAGTATGAACAGAGCCCGAGAAAGCTCGAGAGCTCTTTCTTGGTGCGGGGCTCAGGCCAGTTTCTCACCTTCGCCACCTTCTCTGGATCCGTAGCTATGCCTTGCCTTGAGATGACATGGCCGAGAAATGTCACCTGTGGTTTGAAAAATTCACACTTTGCTAGATTGAGGGTCAAACCTGCCTCCCTAAGACGGGAGAGGGTGTCATCTAAAGCTGTGAGGACCTCTTCAAACGTTTTTCCATGCACGATAATGTCATCAAAGTAATGTACACACGATTCTCGGGGCATATCACTCAACACTGCATTCAGCAGTTTACAGCAGGTGAATGGTGCCGAACTGAGCCCGAAGCACATCCTCCGATACCTGAAATTTCCCAGAGGAGTAGTGATCGTCGCTTTGTCTCGATCCTCGGGACTGAGGGAAATCTGGTGGTAGGCCGCGTGCATGTCGAGAACACAAAACATCGATGATCCTGACAGTGCATCCAGGGTGTCATCAATGCGCGGGATGGGGTAAGCAGGCAATCGAGTGATGGCGTTCAACCTCCGCATATCGGCACATATCCTCAATTCACCAGATTTCTTTCTAACCAGACAGATCGGAGATGACCAGCCACTGTCAGACTCCTCCAGGATCCCCTCTCTCACCAGCTCGTCCAGCTCATCTCGGACCTGTTGAGTCAGGTGAGGGGGGATGCGCCTCGGACTTTGGCGCACGGAGGGCTGTCACCAGTGTCGATAGTGTGCTGCACCACATCCGTGTGGCCGATGTGACCGTCAAACATCGACTGGTGCTTAGTCAACACAGAGATCAGTGCACGACGTTGATCATCGGACACATCAGACCCAGACAGATCAATCAGGGACTCGACGTTATCGGACATCGGACTTTCCGATCGAGGAATGTCCTCCTCCACAAAGCTCACCTCGACGTCCGCCACCTGGGAATGCTTCGGCAGGGAGATACTCTCAGTAGTGAGGTTACGGATCAAAAGTGGTAATGATCCATCATGAACCTTGGCGACGCACCTCACCGCCTGTACCCCGGGGACATCGATACTTGGTTCAAGGATCACATCACCATTATAATGACAGTTATGCACATGACCCCTCACAAAACATTCGGCTCCGGGAGGGATCGAGACATCACACCCCAGCACAGCACTGCCCACCGTTGTGCGATCTGCCGAAATCGTTCGTACGCTTTCCCCCGACACCAGTACCAACCTCCTCCCAGACAGATCAATCACACAGGGGACAGCGCTCAAGAAGTCCAGCCCAAGTATACAAGGCGCATCAATAGCCTCGGACACATAAAGGTGAACGATGTGCGTCTGATCGGCCACCTGTAAAGGAGCAGCAATCCTGCCGAGCAGTGGCAAGGCAGATTGGCAGGCTGTTTTGGCTTTCGCCGAAGTTGGCTGTAAATGTATGCCTGAAAGTTTGTCATAAACTGAACGATTTATGATGCTCATTGAAGATCCAGTGTCAAGTAGAAAAGAGCAGGCAGTGCCCGCGATGGTTCCTGGAAAAGTCATGTCATTACCCAACAATACACTAGGGTCACCCGCACAGCCACTCTCTCTCGGCGACCCCGTGGTGGACATTGGAGGGGATCCCCCAGCGGCATCAACTGAGTCAGGCAACGTCTGCTTCATCTCTGCAACTACTGGGGTCGCCGATCCACGCTGCCCGAATCGACGGCCCCCCTGCCCGTTTCCCCGGGTCCAGCATAAAGCAACTGTGTGACCCCGTCGACCACATCGGGCACAGAAGCTATCGCGCACAGGACAGCTCGCCCGTAGGTGGTCTGTGCTACCACAGCAGAAACAGGCTCGCCCTCCCGATGGTGCACCTCCCACAGACGGTGCACCTCCCCGGCGACTCCCAGAGCCACCTCTTTGTGGCCTCACATCATCGTTCGTGCGCCGCTCGAGAGCCTCGATACGTTGAAGTATCTGCTCCAGCCTGTCAGGCTCTGATTTACCCACATCCGGGCCCTGACGTGGAGAGGCAGAGACCTGACGCACTGGCTGCTGAAATCGCTCACTCTGGATGAGGTTTCTCACCCTGTGCACCGCCTCCTCAAAGTTCTCGATCCCTTGAGCAATGATGTGCTCCTGGTACCTTGCAGGAAGGGTGGGTAGGAAGGTGTGGAACAACACCTGGTCACTCAGTTGTCCGGGGAAAGCCTCACTCATCAACTGCTTGAACTGAATGACAAAAGCATCTAGAGACGTAGAAGATTCGAACTGTAAGTTCCGGAGCCTTGCATGAGCGTCCAGCGCACAGGGTCTCCCAAAACTATCAGACAGGCCCTGTATTGCTTTCTTAAACGTCCTCCGACTGTCGGTTGGAAGTGCCTCAAAGGCATCTCGGGCCACCCCAGTCAAGCACAGGGGCAGGAACCGCAGCTTGATGTCATCATTGAAATCATGTAGCGTGTAGAATGTGTCTAGATCAGCCGAAAATCTGGAAAATTATCCTTCCCCAGAGAAATCGGGCGCTCTCATGGAAAACCCACTAGCCCCACGTCCTGTAACGACGGTCGGCTTTGCGTCGTCTGGCATTTTCATAAACAAAAACAAAAACAAAAAAAACACAAACAGTTTACAAGAACCATGCACTTATCTTAAAAGTAGATGTCGAGGTCCTCGGCCACGACAGCAGCCGACAAGGCAGCGGCATCAGCAGCAGCAGCCGACAGGGCACCGGCAGCTAGCAGCGGCAGCCGACAGGGCAGCGGCAGCAGCGGCAGCTGACAGGACAGCGGCAGCAGCGGCAGCCGACAGGGCAGCGGCAGCAGCAGCCAACGGGGCAGCGGCAGCCGACAGGACAGCGGCAGCGGCGGCAGCCGACAAGGCATCGGCAGCCGACAGGCCAGCGGCAGCAGCAGCAGCCGACAGGGCAGCGGCAGCAGCGGCAGCCGACAGGGCAGCGGCAGCAGCGGCAGCCAACAGGGCATCGGCAGCCGACAGGCCAGCGGCAGCCGACAGGATAGCGGCAACAGCAGCAGCCGACAGGGCAGCGGCAGCCGACAGGGCAGCGGCAGCCCACAGGACATAGGCAGCAGCCGACAGAGCAGCGGCAGCAGCGGCAGCCGACAGGACAGCGGCAGCAGCGGCAGCCGACAGGGCAGTGGCAGCGGCGGCAGCCGACAGGGCATCGGCAGCCGACAGGCCAGCGGCAGCCGACAGGACAGCGGCAACAGCAGCAGCCGACAGGGCAGCGGCAGCCGACAGGGCAGCGGCAGCCCACAGGACAGCGGCAGCAGCCGACAGAGCAGCGGCAGCAGCGGCAGCCGACAGGGCAGCGGCAGCAGCAGCAGCCGACAGGGCAGTGGCAGCGGCGGCAGCCGACAGGGCATCGGCAGCCGACAGGCCAGCGGCAGCCGACAGGACAGCGGCAACAGCAGCAGCCGACAGGGCAGCGGCAGCCCACAGGACAGCGGCAGCAGCCGACAGAGCAGCGGCAGCAGCGGCAGCCGACAGGGTAGCGGCAGCAGCAGCAGCAGCCGACAGGGCAGCAGCAGCAGCGGCAGCCGACAGGACAGCGGCAGCGGCGGCAGCCGACAGGGCAGCGGCAGCCGACAGGACAGCGGCAGCCGACAGGACAGCGGCAGCAGCAGCAGCCGACAGGGCAGCGGCAGCAGCGGCAGCCGACAGGGCAGCGGCAGCAGCAGCAGCCAACAGGACAGCAGCGGCAGCCGACAGGGCAGCGGCAGCGGCAGCAGCCGACAGGGCAGCGGCAGTCGCGTCAGCCGACAGGGCAGCGTGGTGCGGCGATGGTAGCGGCAGATAACAGGCGGCAGATGACAGGCGGAAGGTTCGTAGAGCTGTCACCAAATGTAGACTTCAGAGATGCCTGCAAGTTGCACTGTATTGCAGCCGGGCACATCCACAGTCACAATTACACTCCAATAGGACACATCCGTCGACATCGGGGTCCTATTGAAGTGTACGGCTCCAATACGGCCCGATGTCGACGGCTCCAATAGGGGGCCGTCGACATCGGGCACAGAAGCTATCGCGCACAGGACAGCTCGCCCGTAGGTGGTCTGTGCTACCACAGCAGAAACAGGCTCGCCCTCCCGATGGTGCACCTCCCACAGACGGTGCACCTCCCCGGCGACTCCCAGAGCCACCTCTTTGTGGCCTCACATCATCGTTCGTGCGCCGCTCGAGAGCCTCGATACGTTGAAGTATCTGCTCCAGCCTGTCAGGCTCTGCTTACCCCATCCCACCGCTGTCACCAAATGTAGACTTCAGAGATGCCTTCAAGTTGCACTGTATTGCAGCCGGGCACATCCACAGTCACAATTACACTCCAATAGCACACATCCGTCCACGGCTGGCACTCCCGCCGCGCACACCGCAACCAGCGCGCACACCGCGACGTCCCGGACCCTTCTCGCGCCGCCAGCCGGCCCACCCCGCACACCGACCCGGGCTGGGTCACGACCCCGCCCGAGGCCAGAGTCGCGCGCGTGATTGGCTGACGGCCCGCGCCGCGCCTCTGTCCCGGGTCTCGGCGCACGAGCGCCGTACCGGGCACAAGGCGAGCGGCCCACCGGCCGCGGCCGTCCACATATAGGTGAAAACTCGAGACTGATTTCTGACGTAATTAACTATTGTAAAACAGACAATATTGAAGGGATATTATTAGATGTAGATTACCGAAATATATTTGATTCTATAGTACGATTTCATGTGGTACACCCTGGAATCGTTCAATTTCGGTCCGGAATTGATTTCATGGATTAAGCTTTTGTATAATGGTGCACTGCTTGCTGTTTGCAACAATGGATATACGTCGGAATGGTTTAACTGCGTTCGCTGCACCTTCCAAGGGTCCCCTTTGAGCGGTTTATTATTCACTCTAGTAGGTGAAATGTTAGCAAATAAGATAAGAAGGGAGAGCTCAATTCAGGGCATAACGATTAGTGGTATCGAGGTAAAAATCAGCATTTACGCTGATGACACGACAATGTTTTTGAATTGTCAGCAGTCTGTGTGTAGAGCGCTACATATATTAGACGAATTCAGAAAGGCGTCAGGTTTGGAAATTAATAGAGCCAAAACAAAATGAATGTGGATAGGATCAACACGTTGCAAGACAGAAGAAGTAGGCGGTATTGAAGCAGTTCCTAAAATAATTCTGGGGATTATCCATAGTGCCACAGAAGAGTGCGCAGAAGAAAATATTGCACCAGCTATCAACAAAATTAGGAACGTCATAAATAGTTAGTCCCAGAGAAATCTGACCATAAAGGGACGTATTACCATTGCCAAAGCTCTATTAATATCTCAGTTAGTGTATTTAGCATCAAGCGTGAAGATCCCCAACATAGATTTACGAAAGATACAAAGCTTGATCATGAAGTTCCTATGGCGAGGAAGGCCTCCCAAAGTCGCGCACACAACATTGTGTCTGAGTATCAAAGAGGGTGGTTTGAAGGCACCAGATGTGTTTAAGTGTTATGAGTCATTAAAGTTGCAATGGGTGAAGAGGCTTTACACTAGCGTAGACTCGTAGTAGCATCAACTTCTTCAGGCACACATTGGAGACTATCTCATAAAGGATGTTCTAAGAAATTGTAAGGCCAAACCTGCTACAAGCTATTCATTAAAAACTCAAACATCCCAGAATTTTATAAAGATGCAATTGATAAGTATCAAACTACATTTGCCATTGATATAAGCAGTGCACGACAAGCGCGGGCAGAGTCCATCTGGCATAACGACGCCATAAAAGTTGGAGGTAAACCAGTTTTTATTAAACATATGTATGTTGCAGGAATCAAAATGGTTGATGATTTAATTGGTACTGATGGGACTTTAGTGAATCTCACCCAGTAAAAACAAGATGTCCGCAGGTCAGAATAAACTTCCATAGACTTCAAAGCCTTAAAAATGCAATCCCATTGGCATGGAAAAACATGATCAGGCGAGATCCCAGAGCCTTGTTAAAGGGAAATAATGACCTTCTGATTTTGTTAGCAACAATTTCTTAGGCTACCGTTATGGTTTTAAAATTATTTAATTTAAATTTAAGAATTAAATAAAATTATTCCCAAATTCAAAGTTGTAAGTTTGGAAAAAATACAAAACAAGTACCTTGTGTACTTCATGAAGGTCATTGACAAATTCGTCCTTCCCTACCATTGTTTACAACGAGTGCGGCATTTTTGGAGGCTCTGTGACGTTTCCGATCAAACTGATCCGTGAAGCAATCCGTGAAGCATCCGTGATGCATGACTGACTATCAGTATAAGTCATGAATAACAACAACAGGCAAACTATACCAACTCGAATGAAATAAGGGCGGAATGATTTGAACCCCAGGCAAGCAAGTATTCGCAAAGCACTCGGCACTGCGCCACAATAGCAAAAGGCGAGGGAAAGCATATTGGATACAATATTATTACGTCATAAGTTTCTGAAGTGTCAACTACTATGAAATACAGTGATAAAATACCTTTAATAATGATTAACAAGAAAATTCGAACTTAAAAACAATAATTGAATAAGTCTTTAATTAGCTTTCAACTCAAAATCAGATATATTTTGCAATGCTATACAAGAATGGCACCAGTGACGTCATTAACAAAGCCTGCTACGGGACTTGGGTATACTAATCAGGAACAACTCGCCACAATGGTTAAGTGCGCCGAGAAGCATGACAATGACTTTGTAAACAAATCGCCGACGCTAAATAGGTCGCCGTCGATGTGCATCGATGAGCTTCGGATTTAATTGCCAGTTTTGTGTTATTGTTTTTTTAGTTTTTTGGGGAAAAATTATTATTTTTCATGATGATATAGAGCATAGTGTTATACACAGCCACAGACAGATTATACAAAACTCCTAATGTTGAAAACAAATGAATCGATTTTCACAAATTGAGGGTCGCAACCACTAACTATGCCGCCGTTGATGTGCATCGATGAGCTTCCGATTTTATTGCCACTTTTTCCAATCGCTGTTAGTTTTAGGAGATCGCCGGGCATATAATCACAACAAGCAGAACGCACAATATATTTTCCACTCCATTGCGTAAAAAAGCAATACGGAAAAAGCCCGCAGTTTGATGAGGACCAAAAGTACTTGCAAGTACCGAGTGTGGAACGCTTATCAACTATAACTTGAAATATCTTTCGGTAGGAAAGTTTGCATGCAAAATGTGATGAATTTACAATATATTTTGGCCTCGTCTGGCGATTTCAAGTGCTAACTCCATTTTTGTGGAAAAATGTCATTATTTCCCCAGTCATTAGTCCCGATGATAAGAGATGCTGCCACATCAATATACATACTAACGAAAGCATTTGTTTGAGGTATCTTCAAAGCCACCACGTTTACACAATTGTATTGGTCAGACGGACACCAACAGCGCAACGTAAGTGGGAAGAAGAAGGAATCAACTTTCAGTGTTGGAAACATATATATGAAATCCCATACAAATGTTCTTCGTCAATCAAACTCCAATCACTGCAATACCGCATCCTTCACAGATATATCCCAACACGCAAATTCCTCTGCACTCGGGATGTAGTAGGAAGAAGGTTATGCAGGATTTGCTTTGAGGTGGATAATTTGCCGCATTTCTTTAATTATTGTATCGATGTCCGAGGAATTTGGGATAATGTGTTACGCCGGTTAATGAACGGTTTTCATCTTCCAGATAGTTTGGTGTCAGTTAACACAGTAATATTTGGATTCCTTTCAAGCCCCGCAATAGTTAACCTAATAATTGTATTGTGCAAACAATATATTATCTCCTGTAAACTCCAAGAAGAGTGTACCAACAGGCCGAGTATAGAAAGTGCGATCCAAACGATAGCTAATCAGCATCTCGTTGAAAAAATAAACGCAAAAAGTGGAAATACTTTAGACCAATTTGGGAAGAAATGAAAGAAAAGCATGGACAGAAATGGGAAAAACATATTTGAATAAGACAGCCGTTGTCAATGTAACACAGATTACAAAGCTATACAGCTTGCAGCTGGCGCGACACACTGGGGTGCGGGATGAGCCAACGAGTGATGAGCAAGCCCTAATGGCATTGCGACTTAAACCTGTCTGACAGGAGGGATGGGAGGATAGGCCCCGCCCATCCCCACCCGGGCCAACCCGAGACCGGCCCTCAGCATACTCTGCGGGGTCGGTCGGCCGGCCGGGCGTGCGGGGCGCCGACCCAGCCGGCCGACAACTCGCACGCCCGGCCGGTGGCGAGGGGGCGCCGCTTCGCGGGGTGGCCGCGAGTAAACGCGAGGCGGCGCGGGCGGGGCCGCCTATGAATACGGAGCGTGTGATCCGAACCCAAGCGCGGTTCGATTCGTGATTGGGTCGGGCGCGTGTTCGGGGTCTGCGTGCGGGGCTTGTGGCGCGGTATATGCGGCTAACCAGCCCGCCTGCGACGATCTCTTCCATGCTGGTGCCGGGTGCCGCTGGTGTGTGTCCGTCTGTTGGGATAATATGATGTGTACATGTACCCGGTACTGTTTACTGGTGCATCCTGGTCCAACGCGTGGGGATTGTCGTGCGCGGTGTACGGTGGCCGCGGGATAATGTTGTGAATGCTGTTTGGCCGCGGACTGGAGCCAGAGGGCGGCTTGGCTGACAGTAGCCGCGTTGTAGTGTGTGAATCGTGGCAATTGGACCGTGTATAATAAAAGGGGAAAAAAAACACCAATAACATGCAAGTTTGATGTCTTGGGATGTCCCAAATTACCACAACACCACCAGTAACGTGCCGAGTCTGATGTGTTGACATGTTAAGTTTTCCCTACTTGCTATGCGGTTTATTTTATCCACTTTTTGAGCAACTATATTATTAATTATTTTAACTTAACATTACCTTGAGGCTTGAACTCTGAAGAAGGATGTGCTTCACAGAATTGCTGAAAAAAAATCGCATGCGTCGCTTCCGAAAGCGACGATCACTCCAAATCGAGGTTTTAAAGTGCCGCCAAAATGCCTCCATGGTCATTGGTCAACAATCTAAAATATACTCTGGGTTTCTAAATTTGTTCCAAAATCTATACCATTTCTACTATGCAGCGAAGTTGACTGATAAAACCAGCGGATCAGCGGGTTGGACGGCGGAGAGTATCCCGTTCAAAGTCAATGAGTGGTCTTCCGCGATTCTCCCAAACCGCTGTCGACTTAAATAGTAAATTTCAGACAACTTGGTATAGTTTGTATGGTCTATAAAAACAACTATATTTGTGGTCTAATATGCTGCCAAACTGGTATCACTGTTGCTATGTGGGACGCGTATTTTTTTTGTAGACTGGGACGCGTATTTTTTTGGTAGACTGTGCATTTTCATGTGTGAACCAATTCAGTAAAAATTGCTTTTGAATATCCCACGATTCGATGTAAAAAGCACGCGCATGCAAAAATGTAGCATGTGGCTCCTCTGATGGATCATTTGTGATTAAAAAATAGCCAACCTGGCAAGAAAAATAAAAACTTTGTTCTCCGACGTCGTCTAGCATGACGGGGCATTTTACTATCCCTGATTAGGCATCTCTAAGCACGTCTTCAAAAATAATAATTGGTTTCCGAACTTCATTCTGCTTCACAAGTGTTTTACCTCATATCACGACAGCGAACTATTTGTCTATTTTGCTTGTCTATGAAGTTCCTTTGTTTTTACATGACTTTTGTTAGTTTTGTCCTATTGAGTTTCTAGGTATCATTTAGCGTTGTTGTGCCATTCTTATCGTTCCTCCCTGCCTCGCTTAGGTATTTTCCTTTTATATAATAGCTTTACCGTCACGAGTTTTTAACTTCTCGACGCAAGCAGTACTGTGATACATGTTCGTTGTTCATTGCTTAGAAGTAAATAAACAAATTATCGAATGTTGTGGCAATTAACAAAAACTAGCCACGTACGAATCAGAGGCTGTTCGATAAGATCAGAGCATAGCTTGTTGGATTTTTTTAATTCGCTATTTATTCATTGATTTATGTATTTATTCATTTTACATAATTTGTATTTATTTATATAATATTTATTTACTTATTTAATGTTTATTTATTTATTTAATATTTATTTATTTAGTATGTATTTATTTGCAACATTTACATATTTATTATATTTAGTATGTGTATTTTTTATCACACATATTTTGTATTTCTACAACCAGTAAAACGCCTTTTTGGGCGATGACCGAGCGAGCGCGCTCTGGTAAAGCTAAAACAGGTTTGAAATATGACACGGTAAGGGAGCACACATGGTAGTAACACAGTCATTTTAGTCCTCCAGAAAAATTGCCAGGCCGCAATGCATGCCAACATAAAAATTAAGTTGTATTAAATTGTGCACGATCTCCTTCCCAAATTCGCCAAAAGGGAGTGCGTCCTGAGCGCTGCATGCTTCAGCGTATAAATCAATGCTTAGAATAATACAGCCATTTTTGATCAATAATCATTTTATCCAAGGCCATAGATACTAGTACCACCGTCCGGCGATTTAGCTGAGCGTGACGTCATAGAGGTTCGTATACGAATTATGGTAAAAATGAAATCGATGGCACGTGATTCAACTTAACCATGTCCTCTATGTGCAAATAAGCACGCCTTTCCAACTTGCTGTGATACCAACACGCACATCAACACATTACATTCAGTTCAGGGGAATATAGTAAACCTAATACATAAATGATCATGGGGATGATAACTATGATGATGATAATGATGATGATGTGCTGATTCATATTTAAGGGTCAACAACAAAAATACGATGGTAGATATATATTAATCACGTATTTGATCAGAGACAAGCTCTTAATCCAAGATCGCTTGTGCATGCCGGGGGTGGTATTTAGACTAAAACCATGAACGCGACTTTTACTAGACTTCCAGCCGAATTCAGTGGAAGGAAGTCAGAAACCAAAGAGTGGGCCATCGGGGTTTTGCCCCCAAAACGACTGAAATCGGCTGGAAGTCTAGTAAAAGTCGCGTTCATGGTTTTAGTCTAAATACCAGTAGTTTGGGGAGGAGTCTAAGAGCCGATGGTAATAATTGGTGCTTAAGGATGCCGTGTGCGTGCGTGCGCACACACGTTCTTTGCAACGAGCATTACACAGATAGCGAATGTATGATCGAAAAATATTTGTCAAAAAACGTAAAAGCTGAGGAGCGTTCACCCAATCATCATCCAACATGGCATTTCACCGTACACATATCACCAGCAGTGTCACCACAAGACCGAGTCCTCCCATCACCGCACACATATCACCAGCAGTGGCACCACAATGCGGAGTCCTCCCATCACCGCACACATATCAACAGCAGTGGCACACAAGACCGAGTCCTCCCATCACCACACACATATCAACAGCAGTGGCACCACAAGACCGAGTCCTCCCATCACCGCACACATATCAACAGCAGGGGCACCACAAGACCGAGTCCTCCCATCACCGCACACATACCAACAGCAGTGGCACCACAAGACCGAGTCCTCCCATCACCGCACACATATCAACAGCAGTGGCACCACAAGACCGAGTCCTCCCATCACCGCACACATATCACCAGCAGTGGCACCACAAGACCGAGTCCTCCCATCACCGCACACATATCAACAGCAGTGGCACCACAAGACCGAGTCCTCCCATCACCGCACACATATCACCAGCAGTGGCACCACAAGACCGAGTCCTCCCATCACCGCACACATATCACCAGCAGTGGCACCACAAGACCGAGTCCTCCCATCACCGCACACATATCAACAGCAGTGGCACACAAGACCGAGTCCTCCCATCACCGCACACATATCACCAGCAGTGGCACCACAAGACCGAGTCCTCCCATCACCGCACACATATCACCAGCAGTGGCACCACAAGACCGAGTCCTCCCATCACCGCACACATATCAACAGCAGTGGCCCCACAAGACCGAGTCCTCCCATCACCGCACACATATCACCAGCAGTGACACCACAAGACCGAGTCCTCCCATCACCGCACACATATCAACAGCAGTGGCACACAAGACCGAGCCCTCCCATCACCGCACACATATCAACAGCAGGGGCACCACAAGACCGAGTCCTCCCATCACCGCACACATACCAACAGCAGTGGCACCACAAGACCGAGTCCTCCCATCACCGCACACATATCAACAGCAGTGGCACCACAAGACCGAGCCCTCCCATCACCGCACACATATCAACAGCAGGGGCACCACAAGACCGAGTCCTCCCATCACCGCACACATACCAACAGCAGTGGCACCACAAGTCCGAGTCCTCCCATCACCGCACACATATCACCAGCAGTGGCACCACAATGCGGAGTCCTCCCATCACCGCACACATATCAACAGCAGTGGCACCACAAGACCGAGTCCTCCCATTACCGCACACATATCAACAGCAGTGGCACCACAAGACCGAGTCCTCCCATCACCGCACACATATCACCAGCAGTGGCACCACAAGATCTTGGCCATCCCGTCACAGTGCAGACAGATGTCTGAGATTTGGCATCACTGCTGTGTGCTGCGACAATGGCATTTTAACTGATTTTGACTGAGCCGTCTCGAAGCGTTTTTCAGTTTACCGTTGTTGAGGCATTTCTACCTAATGAAAAGGCGTGTTGTTACTAGCTTTTTGGCCACCTTCGCGTTTAAGTTGGGTTCCTGGTGCAGAAGAGCTGTTATCAGCTGTCTTACGATCAGCCTGCCTTGACAGTCTGCGCTGCATCCCATCACAGCACTGAACAAAACTTCGAATGTTTCCACCATGGCCTGGATCCAGCGCTCGGATGGAGCAAACAAGGCACCCCTGTTTACAACATGCACCCATGCATCTGGAACCCGTGAGGTCGTTTGCGGTTCAGAGCCTGGGTGACCTTAAGACTATAGGGTCGGATCAATGTCTCGGCATTTGTAGGCGACATAGCTGGCTACAAATGCCAGAGACTCGATCTGGGGGTTGTGCAAGGTCTTGTTATCTGCTGTTGAATTCGCCGGTTGCCCTGCGTTTGTGCTCGCGGGACCAGGGTGGACTGGAAGAGGACCAGCCGTTACAGCATGTGACTCTTCAACCTCTGCCTGTTCCATGGCTGCATCCAGCTGGCCCGCGTCCTCCACCTGAAATATGCACCAGAAATGTTACTCGTTTGATGTCACCAATATGGTAAACAGAAGTGCAATAATGCAATAATTTATGCCGTGCAATAATTTATTACTAAGTGATTGTAGCCCGGTCAGACCAAACCGTAGCCATGGGTTAATGCCTCCGTGTAAAATGAGTAGTTCTTAACTTTGAAAATTAGTTCTCAGGAAATGAAGGCACCCTTAGGCAGTTGCGGCAGAAGGCATTTTCGGATGGGTGACAAAGAAACCCAGGGATTGTAGCTGAGTAAGTGTGGATATAAATAAGTGAAAAGCTTAAGTCATGGTAGGTGCCAGAAATTGTCAATCAGAGCTTGACCAGGTTTCATGAAAACGTCAACTTCCAAAAAAGGTGTGAAACAATTAATTAGGAAACGGTAAGGAGAAGGGGAAAGGGTATATAGAGTATAGCTAAAAGGGAAAGAGTAATTAGCACAAGATATCAATGCCATTTAGTTTTAGTGACAGTGTCATTTAGTGACGCAGGTGGGCCTTGTTGCTTATGGGGCGACGTGACTCGACGAGACCAATACAGTGGTGTCATCTGCACGTCTCTATCGTTATTCTATCAAGAGTTATTCACAAAAAAGTGCTGCTGACCTCAGATGACCTTAGACTGAGCAACAATTACACCTGGGTTATGAAGAACTGGCTAAAATAGCACGATTCTGAAAGAATTAACCACATCCAATGCACATTATCTGAATAAGAAGCATTTGTATATTGTCCCATTCACTTATAATGGGGAGGTCATGAAATTGACCTGACCATAGGTCACCGATACAACAAATCCGAGATGAACGAATTGTAGGTGCTTATGATCTTATGAAATCCTGCAAGTTTCAAATCTCTAGGACAAAGACTGTGGCTTAGGCACGACCACAAATATTTTTGCAGGTAAGGTCACTTGAGGTGACCTGGTGACCTGAACTGAGATTGCCTAACGTCAAAACTTTCACAAAATATGGGTAATTGATGCCCAAATAGCTGTACCAAATTTGGCGGCGTTGCCAGCCGCTGTTGTCCCGCTATTCCCGTAAAACCTCCGGGGTGGGGTAAAAATGACCCCCCCCCCCCCCCCCCCCCCACCGGAGCGAGGGTGAAATGATAAGGGCAAAAATATATGTTTGCCCCCCCCCCCCTCCCTCCCCGATGACAAGGGGGCGACTGCCCCTCCTGCCCCCCCCCCCCCCCCCCCCGCGGCGCCATGCCCCGATCCAAAAAAATAGATTTTATATCTACAAGGCAGCAGCGGCAGGGTATATTTCCCTCATTGAAGTGATGTGCTGCGGCACAGTATAAGCTGCAGGTATGCACAGCTGCTGCAGATCGGTAGGTATTCCAGGGCCTAATTTCATGAAAACTCACGAAAATGGATAAATCACCCCCTGAAAAGGATACGAATTACATGTAATTAGACTCAGGCTATTAATAGAGTGGAGGTAATGATCAACGTTTTCTATGTTACGTTAGGCTTATTGGCACATAAGTAAATGTTAGGTTGACGTATGCAACAATAACAGACAGTGAAAGTAAATAAAATGATGATGCTGGTGACAATGTGGCAACGACAATGTGTTTGAGGTTCGGCCTTGAAGTGTGTGACCAAATCTTATGTCATACGCAGATGCAATTCAACGCTTATTTGGTGCCTGTTATTGGGAAGTGCAACATAAATTGTGTCGCGAGTTATTCTGCGATATATTCCTCGCATATTGACCTCGACTGTCAATATATTGTCTATTGCTAGTATTATTTCCACTATATAATGCACATCATTTTAAAACACTTAAATATAAGAATGTAACTTACCTTAAGGAAAAGTTCACAGCGGGCTCGCTCCGTCAACGAGGATCATCCTACGGAATATACCCATGGATCGCTTTAGCAGGCAAGTTGGTGTGAAGTCACTCTCTTTAAAATGATTTTCACAAACGGTTGCATGCTTAAATTTAAAGTATTCTTGTCTGGCACAAACGCGAATCCACTCTGCCCTGGTCTTCTGGTCTTCAGGAAACTTAAAAAAATGGCACGGAACAGTGCTTCTTGGTGCTTGAAGTGCACCGCGCCACAGCACATTTCGGCATGATTGGCAATGCAAAAATACAATAAGCTGTCATTAACTATCAGACAAGACAACTGTTAGACAGGTGCAAACTGCCATCTTGCAATCACATTTGTAACGCAGCCAACGAAGCCTTCTCTGCGTGAGCAGCCGTTCCGTGCGCTTTAATTGCCGCAGCCGTCACAGCCGTACGTGGTGCAATTCCATTGGCAGAAGGTTGTGTCGTCATCGAGGTTCACCGAGCCTATGGCCGCTGAAGGGATGACACCCCCCTGATTTTATCAAGGTTTTTGTTCATTTTGACGTTCGCTTTTGCCAACTGCCACGTGCTGTGTTACCACCTCTATCAGAACGCACCATACCAATTTCTTTTTTATTTGATGGACCTACCCAATGGTGAAAACCCAATCTCAATCGGAGCAGTGGTTGCAAAGTTATTAGCTTCCGAAAAGCGTCTGTATGGCCGGGTCGGGCCGGGTCAAATGTAAATTTGTCTAGTAAGTTGACGAGAAACCTCACGGGCGCTTCGTGCCCGCTCGGTAATTACCTATTTATTGGAGGTTCATATATCCAGATGAATGTACCTACTTATGGCTCAGTACGAGAACACTACCAGACATACGAACACAAACACTGCGCCGAAGTCTCCTGCGGCAGTATATCACGTGTCAGGCTTGTCAGTATATCACGTATCAGGCTTGTCAGTATATCACGTATCAGGCTTGTCAGTATATCACGTGTCAGGCTTGTCAGTATATCACGTGTCAGGCTTGTCAGTATGTCACGTATCAGGCTTGTCAGTATATCACGTGTCAGGCTTGTCAGTATATCACGTGTCAGGCTTGTCAGTATGTCACGCGTCAGGCTTGTCAGTATATCACGTGTCAGGCTTGGCAGTATATCACGTGTCAGGCTTGGCAGTATATCACGTGTCAGGCTTGGCAGTATGTCACGTGTCAGGCTTGGCAGTATATCACGCGTCAGGCTTGTCAGTATGTCACGTATCAGGCTTGTCAGTATGTCACGCGTCAGGCTTGTCAGTATATCACGTATCAGGCTTGGCAGTATATCACGCGTCAGGCTTGTCAGTATATCACGTGTCAGGCTTGTCAGTATATCACGCGTCAGGCTTGTCAGTATATCACGCGTCAGGCTTGTCAGTATATCACGTATCAGGCTTGGCAGTATGTCACGCGTCAGGCTTGGCAGTATATCACGTATCAGGCTTGGCAGTATATCACGTATTTGGCCTGTTCAGCAACGTGGTCTGCTCACATGGACATTGACTTCGTTGAGCATGGTGACTCTGCGGTAACAAAGTCGGCCTCTTCCAGCTTGTCTATACGAATGCGAGGCGTTGTGAAGCGTTTGGTGTGTCTGGTCTCGTGGGTGTGCCGTCTGGGAGGCGATTGGTGTGTCTGGTCTCGTGGGTGTGCCGTCTGGGAGGCGATTGGTGTGTCTGGTCTCGTGGGTGTGCCGTCTGGGAGGCGATTGGTGTGTCTGGTCTCGTGGGTGTGCCGTCTGGGAGGCGATTGGTGTGTCTGGTCTCGTGGGTGTGCCGTCTGGGAGGCGATTGGTGTGTCTGGTCTCGTGGGTGTGCCGTCTGGGAAGCGTTTGGTGTGTCTGGTCTCGTGGGTGTGCCGTCTGGGAAGCGTTTGGTGTGTCTGGTCTCGTGGGTGTGCCGTCTGGGAGGCGATTGGTGTGTCTGGTCTCGTGGGTGTGCCGTCTGGGAAGCGTTTGGTGTGTCTGGTCTCGTGGGTGTGCCGTCTGGGAGGCGATTGGTGTGTCTGGTCTCGTGGGTGTGCCGTCTGGGAAGCGTTTGGTGTGTCTGGTCTCGTGGGTGTGCCGTCTGGGAGGCGATTGGTGTGTCTGGTCTCGTGGGTGTGCCGTCTGGGAGGCGATTGGTGTGTCTGGTCTCGTGGGTGTGCCGTCTGGGAGGCGATTGGTGTGTCTGGTCTCGTGGGTGTGCCGTCTGGGAAGCGTTTGGTGTGTCTGGTCTCGTGGGTGTGCCGTCTGGGAGGCGATTGGTGTGTCTGGTCTCGTGGGTGTGCCGTCTGGGAGGCGATTGGTGTGTCTGGTCTCGTGGGTGTGCCGTCTGGGAAGCGTTTGGTGTGTCTGGTCTCGTGGGTGTGCCGTCTGGGAGGCGATTGGTGTGTCTGGTCTCGTGGGTGTGCCGTCTGGGAGGCGATTGGTGTGTCTGGTCTCGTGGGTGTGCCGTCTGGGAGGCGATTGGTGTGTCTGGTCTCGTGGGTGTGCCGTCTGGGAGGCGATTGGTGTGTCTGGTCTCGTGGGTGTGCCGTCTGGGAAGCGTTTGGTGTGTCTGGTCTCGTGGGTGTGCCGTCTGGGAGGCGATTGGTGTGTCTGGTCTCGTGGGTGTGCCGTCTGGGAGGCGATTGGTGTGTCTGGTCTCGTGGGTGTGCCGTCTGGGAGGCGATTGGTGTGTCTGGTCTCGTGGGTGTGCCGTCTGGGAGGCGATTGGTGTGTCTGGTCTCGTGGGTGTGCCGTCTGGGAGGCGATTGGTGTGTCTGGTCTCGTGGGTGTGCCGTCTGGGAGGCGATTGGTGTGTCTGGTCTCGTGGGTGTGCCGTCTGGGAGGCGATTGGTGTGTCTGGTCTCGTGGGTGTGCTGTCGCGCTGGTTAGCGGGGCTCAGCGAGTGCAGTGGGTGTGCCGTCTGGGAGGCGTTTGGTGTGTCTGGTCTCGTGGGTGTGCTGTCGCGCTGGTTAGCGGGGCTCAGCGAGTGCAGTCAATACACTCGCAGGATGGCCGACTATCACTGTGGAACGTACCACGTCAACTGGGTGATATTCCACTGTTTGTTTAAAGTGTTCACCTAGCCGATGACCAAGCATCACAAATGTTCTGAAGCCAAGGAAGGCTAGCGTAAAAAAACATCCATTGCTTAACCAGAATTAATCACAACCCAATCACAGTCACCAAACCAGACTGGTTATTGATTGGACTCTGATTGAATCGATTGGAATCGTTCAATCAAAATTCCTTGAATAAAAGAAAAATTGTATTTGCATTGTATTTGACAATTAAACCCTCTCCAGTGTTACACTGGCTATTCCGAGTGTCGTGTCATGATTAGTAAGTGAAGACATGTTAAAAACGACACTCAGCACATTGCACACAATAAGATCAGAACAAATAAAATAAATACATAAATATTGATTCACCACCAGATTTTCTGATTCATGAATCGTGATTGAATCAAAACCCGCCTAAAATCAAGGCTGATTGAATGCAAAGATTTAACGATTCTTAACTATTTAAGTACACTGGTAAATTGTGCAAATACATGCAGTCCCAGTGGCTACATTCATTATACTGAAATAGTATTGCTGTAACAATGTTTTAATGATCATATATATGTATGTTTCCATTTGTAATTATTTGACATAAATTCACCAAATATATTTAAATGTTGAATCAAACGTGAATCGATTAAAGGGAATAGTACACCTTGGGAAAAGTATATGGAATGATGTAAAAGAGTGTTCTGATTACGGTTCTGGCATTCGTTTTTGCGAGAAAAAAGTACCAATTTGTCATAATTTGAAGAACAAAATATTTATATTAATACAAATGGCGTCACAATAATCTTGCGTCACCAAAACGAGTTGTGACGTCATACCGGCAAAAGTCTATCCTTGAACCACATGTAAGCAACACTAACCACCTCGTTCGCTGGGTCGCGACTCGCGAGTATATTGGTCGCGATTGAAAATGTGTGAATGTGTACACTATGGCCTCGTATCAGTAGAGTTGGAGTGGCGTTGCGTGAGCACATACCCATAATGTTAATGTGCATACATCAATGTGATATACCTACCCACAAATGGGTTTAAATGTGTGTTCATCGGTGTGTGGTGGATGTAAATAAATGTGTTGATGTGCACTTGTGCAGTTAATATTGCAGCAACTGGTACGAGCCACCCATCAAAAGGTCCACCTCAAAGCACCCATTTTCAAGACGAGTGTCCACATTGCTTTCAATTGGAAATCCAATGAAAATTGACAAAGTTATAGCCAATAATATTTTGAGCTAAGCGTCAATTCATCGTAAACGAAAAACAAACTTTGTCCAAATGTAATCGATATATTGCATGAACGTCAACCAGCCACCAATCAACAAATGCGTCTTATCACGAAGCATCTATTGGTAATTTTCAATTGGAAATCGGTTCACAATTGACAGAGGTAATTACTTAAAACTGTAACCACAGGCAGAATGTATCCCTAATGTATCGCAGGTACAGGTCAGTAGCGTACCCAGGATTCACTCCAGGAGGGGGACAATTTTTGCTCAAGGGGGCATAAAGTACCCCCACCAAAAAAAACTCGCCGGATTTGGCCCACTATATTTTAAAAAGGGCATATTTTCACCATTTTTCCGACCTTCAGGGGGGGGGGGCAATTCCTCCGTTTTACCCCCCTCCCCCCTTGTCTACGCCTATGGGTCCATGTGCTTCTATTAAGGATAATATTGCAGCTACCGGTACGAGCCACCCATCAAAACAAGACTAGTGACGGTATTATTTTCAATTGGAAATCCAATGAAAGTTGACAAAGTTATGGCCAATAATATTTATAGCTCATCACAAACTTCCCGCAAGATAGCGTAATGCAAGAAAAAAATATTTTCACAATTGAATCGATATATTGCAGGTACCGCGACTAGCCACCCATCACAACATGCGTATTTTTACGAAGCATCTTTTGGTAATTTTCAATTAGAAATCGGTTCAAAATTAACCAAGTTATTTACTCAAAACCTGAAGTCACGTGTATAATAGGGGCATAAATTCTGGATGTGCTTCTACTGCAGCCAACATTGCAGTTACAGGTACGAACCACCCATCAAAAGATGTGCATTTTCAAGACGAGTGGAGGCATTATTTTCAATTGGAAATCCAATGGAAATTGACAAAGTTATGGCCAATAATATGTATAGCTTATGAACACATGATGCGTTTCGGTGACGATGGTCGGTTCAAATAGCGAAAACGAATTGCGGTAGGAATACTAATGACACATGCGAAACGTCACAAGATTTGGCCCTTTAAAATATGACCAAATATACCCAACGGTTTTTGCGTTGAAACTCAGAACCTAGGTCGTTTTGGAAGGGAAAGTTTCCGATTTGGAGATTTATCAGTACTCTCGACATATCTTAGTTAAAAACTAATGATAAAGGTGTGTACTATTTATTCCCTTCTCTGTTTTGATTCCTTGAATCGGAAAGAATCAATTATCAAAATTGTATCCGTGAATCGACCGGTGATTGAATCATTCAGATTCCAAAATGAATCATGATTGAATCGTTCCCAAAAAGTTGAATCAATAACCAGTCTGCACCAAACCTGATGGCACCGGACACCAATTGCATTATGTTTTGCTGAATGTAGCGATATACGTCCCTGGCCAATTTTTCTTCTCAACTAGTTAGTGCAAAGGATTCAGTTTTCGCGAGAGGTGACGCCGATGTGACCGATAGAAATTGCGTAATAGCCGACGATAAAACTTAATCACGTGATTCTATGGCGATGTGGCAACATTCTGAACTAGTTGCTTTTTCACTAAAACTGCACATATTAAAAACAATTTCCTTGTATAATAAATGTAATATTAATCACCTATGCCATATATGCTGTAATATATAGTATACAATATAAGGATATGCATATAGGTACATAATGTGTATTTCGGGGACGTAGGAACGTCACGAAAAGTGGGGGGGGCAGTGAAACTTCTTCTCGTTTTGAGAGAAACCCTATGGAAGGTTAACCCGCGAGTTACTGGGGTATATTTCATAACGCGACTTACTGGGGGGGGGGGGCTATTTCCCCCCCCCCCCCTCTGATCTCCGGAACTACTGGACCGAATGTAAAAATTCAAACGGCATTCGATAGCCCTGGGAAATTTATTGAGGGAAACATAATATTGTTTACCTCGGGGTCACCGATGACGTCACAGGTCAGGTCAAGTACAAAATGTTTGACCGTGTCAAAAGGTCTCTATGGATGGAATTGTCGCGCAAAATTGCGATATTAAACGCATAAGCTGTTGATAAATCAGTATGATTCGTGTGTCTGACACTTCTAAGTACCTTTCTAAGCTGTTTATGACCTTGGGTCAGGTCAAGGTCATCCGAGGTCACGAGGTCAAACTGCAGATTACGGTCATTAGGCGTTGTAACACATGTTTATGGGTTTGTTTTTCGTCTAGAACGCGAAAAATGACCTTAGAACATTGTTTGTTCCATATAAATAGAAATAAAAAGCAAAAATGGAAATGCGTTTTTTTGTCATAGTAATGCTGTGAGAAGTGGTCGATTTTTGTCATTTCAAGGTCATAACTCGGTCAATTTTAAAGATATCGACTTTAAATTTGGTACACATATTTACCGCATACGTCTCGATCACATATATTCCGGTTTTTGGATAATTCTGATTTTTTCGTGAAAATTTTGTAAAAACAAAAAAAAATGTCTTTGTATTTCTCCAAATTTTGAATTTCAAAAAACTCAAAAATCCGAGATAGCAGTTTGATAGCCCGGTCTTTTGTTAGTAATTTGATTTAACACAATTTAGTTTATCTCAAATATCGTACCTTTGACAGCGTTTTCCGCAAACCATTATTTTGCAACAAAAACCGAAGAACATGACGTCACTCTGACGTCATTCCCGGTTGACCTATCATAGCCTCATATTTTTCATTTCGCCAACATGTGTAGAATTGATGTGAGAGAAGCTACTGCAAGTTTGGTGACAATACGGGTGTTCGTTTAAGAGTTATTGCAAAATAACAGTAGGGGGGGCAAAAAATAGCCCCCCCAGTAACTCGCGGGTTAATGTAACCTTCCATAGGGTTTTTCTCAAAACGAGAAGAAGTACAAGAAGAACAAAACGAGAAGAGAAGAAGATCGGTGCAGAGCAGATTTGGGCTCTTCTCGTCCTGGCGAAGCTTTTGCCATCAACATTTTTCCTCGCCAAGCAAAAAAAAGAAGATTTTAGGAAAAATCTGCCCAAAAAGTGAGGGGGCCATGCCCTCTCCCCCCCCCCCCCCCCCCTGTCCCTACGCCTATGGTGTATTTAGCATTTCATAAGTAAGGATGGCTACAACCAGGAATGCAGAAGCTATACCTACATCTTTCAAGCATATTTTTCCAATTTACACCAGCAAGTAACAACTTGCCGCCAGATGGCCTTGCTCCACACTTTCTAAACTGTCCAGTGCTCATCCCCGTCCACTGTCCACTGACCGGGTCAGTCACAGAGGGTCAACACAGGGTCACAGAGGGTCACAGAGGGTGAGTCACAAAGGGTGAGTCACAGAGGGTCAAGGGCGCCGCCACCTTCCCAAAGTTGGGGGGACGGAGGCACTTTGAAGTCGATTAGTTCCATGCAACGCCCATAGGCGTAATGTTAAATCCGAAAATGTTTGGGGGGACCCCCCCCCCCGCCTCCGCCGCCCATGCAGAGGGTGGATGTGCAGTGCTATGTGCCCTGTGAGGTGGTGGGTGTTCCGGCTACGTCATCGTTCCTTTGTAGTCGGATGTCCTACTTCCACAGCAGTCCACTTCCGGCGTACTTTCACAACTGCAAACTGTAAACAGCAGTGCAGAGAAGCGCCGCTTTGCGGCATTCTGACTGGCTGTGAAATGCACGCGAACTGTCCGCGTGTTGCTGGTCTGTCCTGCGGCGAACATTAGCTGTGACGCGACTGGAACATGGCGACGTCCGGGGACCTACGCGGGAGGTCGTGACCGCAGCCAGGTTATCTCCTCTGAGCAGGATCCGTGGCCGGGACACCTCACACCGGCGCCGGGACATCCCAGCGTCCGCTCCCTGTGCCCGAGGCGGCGGCCGCCCGCCCCCACACCCCGCCCCGGCCGTCCGGCCGCAGGGGGCGACCTTGCAGTCAGCTGTTGTGCTGTGTGACGTCACAGAATCAATGCCGGGTGGCCGGCGCGCGGCAGGTACCGGTCCGGGGCCGGCGCCGGCAGACGCTGGCGGCAGGCCGTTGGCAGTGCAGTGCCGTCACGTCGTCCGCTGAGTGACGTACACAGCCGCCATGAGCGTCACGGAGAGCCCCATCACCACCCGCGTGACTCGTGTGAATCGTGTGACGCGTGTGACGCTGACGGCGCGCCTATTGCTCACGCTGACCCTAGCGGCCGGGACGCGCGCGCAGGCCCACCAGATCCGCTCCGACTGGATCACGCAGAACAACGAGTACGTGATGGCGTTCGTCAATGTCACGTACCACGACCTGGCCTCCAGCGAGCTCTACTACCACAGCGGCGAGATCGGCAAGTACTCGAGCGGGCTGGTGGCCGTGACCGCCGGCCGACTGCTGCACGTGGACGCGCTGAACGGCACGGTGCACGACGGCTGCCACTGGCCCTGGGAGACGACCGCGCCGCCCGGGGACGAGCCGTGGATCGCACTGGTGCGCCACGGCCGCTGCAGCGCCGACGTCAAGGTGGAGAACGCGTACAGGGCGAACGCGTCGGCAGTGGTGGTGTATGATCACCAGCCCGGGGGCCTGCTGCAGCGGCTGCACCTCAACGGCGAGCACCGTGAGTACAGACAGGCAGACAGGCACCGGGGCCAGGCAGTGGTGGTCGAATGCAGTGTGTGTGTTGGGGGGGGGGGGGGGCGTGTTGTTGAACGGAGACGTTTGTGTCCTGTGTTGTAGTGATGTTGACTGGGTTTGCTGTGTTATGCTGAGTTGTGCTGTGCTTTGTGGTATGGACCAGAGTTGTTTGGGTTGTTTGTGTCACGTGGTGTGTTAATGGCCCGGAGGTGTTTGTGTCGTGTGTCGTGACCGCTGCAGTGGAGGGGTGCCTGTGTCGTGTCGTGTGTCGTGCGTCGGGTGTCGGGTGTCGTGTGTCGTGTCGGGTGTCGGTGTCGTGAGGTGTGGTGGTGTGTCTCGGTTCTGACCGCTGCAGTGGAGGAGTGAGGTGTGGTGGTGTGTCTCGGTTCTGACCGCTGCAGTGGAGGAGTGAGGTGTGGTGTCGTGTCTCGGTTCTGACCGCTGCAGTGGAGGGGTGAGGTGTGGTGGTGTGTCTCGGTTCTGACCGCTGCAGTGGAGGGGTGAGGTGTGGTGGTGTGTCTCGGTTCTGACCGCTGCAGTGGAGGGGTGAGGTGTGGTGTCGTGTCTCGGTTCTGACCGCTGCAGTGGAGGGGTGAGGTGTGGTGGTGTGTCTCGGTTCTGACCGCTGCAGTGGAGGGGTGAGGTGTGGTGGTGTCTCGGTTCTGACCGCTGCAGTGGAGGGGTGAGGTGTGGTGTCGTGTCTCGGTTCTGACCGCTGCAGTGGAGGGGTGCGGTGTGGTGGTGTGTCTCGGTTCTGACCGCTGCAGTGGAGGAGTGAGGTGTGGTGGTGTGTCTCGGTTCTGACCGCTGCAGTGGAGGGGTGAGGTGTGGTGTCGTGTCTCGGTTCTGCCCGCTGCAGTGGAGGGGTGAGGTGTGGTGGTGTGTCTCGGTTCTGACCGCTGCAGTGGAGGGGTGAGGTGTGGTGGTGTGTCTCGGTTCTGACCG
Organism: Chirona hameri; assembly: GCA_036785665.1. NCBI lineage: Eukaryota > Metazoa > Arthropoda > Thecostraca > Balanomorpha > Balanidae > Chirona > Chirona hameri. Next base: position 45,474 of record JAXIVJ010003385.1, on the reverse strand, counting down.
CTGCAGTGGAGGGGTGAGGTGTGGTGTCGTGTCTCGGTTCTGACCGCTGCAGTGGAGGGGTGAGGTGTGGTGTCGTGTCTCGGTTCTGACCGCTGCAGTGGAGGGGTGAGGTGTGGTGGTGTGTCTCGGTTCTGACCGCTGCAGTGGAGGGGTGAGGTGTGGTGTCGTGTCTCGGTTCTGACCGCTGCAGTGGAGGGGTGAGGTGTGGTGGTGTGTCTCGGTTCTGACCGCTGCAGTGGAGGGGTGAGGTGTGGTGGTGTGTCTCGGTTCTGACCGCTGCAGTGGAGGGATGAGGTGTGGTGGTGTGGCTCGGTTCTGACCGCTGCAGTGGAGGGGTGAGGTGTGGTGTCGTGTCTCGGTTCTGACCGCTGCAGTGGAGGGGTGAGGGGTGGTGTCGTGTCTCGGTTCTGACCGCTGCAGTGGAGGGGTGAGGTGTGGTGTCGTGTCTCGGTTCTGACCGCTGCAGTGGAGGGGTGAGGTGTGGTGGTGTGTCTCGGTTCTGACCGCTGCAGTGGAGGGGTGAGGTGTGGTGTCGTGTCTCGGTTCTGACCGCTGCAGTGGAGGAGTGAGGTGTGGTGGTGTGTCTCGGTTCTGACCGCTGCAGTGGAGGGGTGAGGTGTGGTGGTGTGTCTCGGTTCTGACCGCTGCAGTGGAGGGGTGAGGTGTGGTGGTGTGTCTCGGTTCTGACCGCTGCAGTGGAGGAGTGAGGTGTGGTGTCGTGTCTCGGTTCTGACCGCTGCAGTGGAGGGGTGAGGTGTGGTGGTGTGTCTCGGTTCTGACCGCTGCAGTGGAGGAGTGAGGTGTGGTGGTGTGTCTCGGTTCTGACCGCTGCAGTGGAGGGGTGAGGTGTGGTGGTGTGTCTCGGTTCTGACCGCTGCAGTGGAGGGGTGAGGTGTGGTGGTGTCTCTCGGTTCTGACCGCTGCAGTGGAGGGGTGAGGTGTGGTGGTGTGTCTCGGTTCTGACCGCTGCAGTGGCGGTCCGGCGGCATGCCACGCTCGGTTGGGCAGGCCGACACGATCCCAGCTGCAGTGGTCGGCCAGGGTACTCTAACCCGATCCCAGCTGCAGTGGTCGGCCAGGGTACTCTAACCCGATCCCAGCTGCAGTGGTCGGCCAGGGTACTCTAACCCGATCCCAGCTGCAGTGGTCGGCCAGGGTACTCTAACCCGATCCCAGCTCTCCCAGCTCTCCAGTGGTAGCCCGTGCAGCCACAGCGCCGCCCCTGCAGCGGCTCCAGTTTCCCAGGCTCTCTGCTGAACCGAACAGCCAGGCCGCGTCTGACACGAGACCCGTCGTAAGGGACTGTCCCACCTTCCCAAAACTTGTCAAATGTACGTCGCTTGTGGTGCAAAATAGGAAGTAATTGCTGCCGAACATGATTATGCATTTGTTTCTGGCAAACGGTGCTCATTTTCGTTAAGTTTTAATATTTGGGTTGATGACGTCATATTGAGCTCTAGAGAGCTACACAGAAATCCTTTACGCTGCCAAATTATGGCACAATTATTTCGAGACATTTCTGGCGCTTTGAATAGAAAACAAACCAATTACCAAACCATTGAAACGTAGCAAATATCTACAAGGTTCACCTTAAAACAAGTCGACTACCATCACCATTTGGTAAAGAGGGACGACGCCATCGGCTTTAGACCCGTATTAAAATACACGTAGGGTTTATTCGTTACAATTATCAAGACCAAGCTCTAATTTATTTTCCATTATACCAATGTAGTTGTTTTAACTGCTACCCTACTATATTTCAATGCACATCCAACAACATGATCACATCCCCGGCACATCCAACAACAACAACAACATCTCAACTCAAATGTAATGTTAAGGCGGGACAGCCCCTTTAACCCTGTTTGTAACAGGCTCCTGGCTACCCCTATTTGTAACAGGGGGTGGGCGGATTCCGACCCCCCCCCCCCCCCCCCCCCGGAGATCTCGAGATCTAACCGTCCGATTTTCGAAAATGAAACGGCGTTTGGTTCCCCTCAACATGATCTACATTTTTTTTTAAATGATGGGGGGGGGGGCAACAGGGGGAAAAACTACAAATGTTAGTGGTAGATGTGATCCAACACAGCTGTCATGTTTATCAACCGATTTTACCACAACCAATGGGAATCGATAGATTGAATTGGAGATTGATATATGGCGATGACTTTTGAAAATTCAAAAATCATAGGCGTGTGCAGGTCACTCAATATGGGGTGAAGTAAATGCGGAATAAATATATATTTTTATGTTTTCTTTATAAATGAAATGGTATATTATTGTGATATTAGACAAAAAGTTATAAATCATATTTTTTTCCATAGGCGGTAGCAGGTTGGTGAAAAGAGAGGCCAAATAGGAAAAAAAAATATTAACCGCAGGCATGTTGCTACCCAGCACTATAAATACGTTACTGAACGTAGATAGTTCCTTTTTGCATATTGCACTTCATCATAGGCGCATACAGGATCCAAACTGGGGAGGCGTTTGATAAGTATATTACCCGCTATTATGATACTAACTAGTCAACAGTGACTATTTCACTTACAACTTCAAGTCACATTGCTTACCCCCTTTTTACCCTACCTGGACTCGCCTATTATCTCATAATCGTTCGTAGAGTACCCTGTGGTGCGTGTTTCTTCCGAAAACAGCAGTATGTTATGTCATTGTAGGCCCATGCATCTTAGTTTCCTTGCAATAATATGACCCCCTATCTTCCATTCCTGAGCGCACCTCTGCAAAAAAAAATATTCCCTCCTGGCCTCATATGTGCATATATCATTATAAGTTAACCGTCTATTGCGCCGTAATCGCTGGCATATCGTCATCACTATGCCAGTCACCCCCCTTTTGCATGTGCCTGAACACGTCCCTGCAACTCTATGTAATCAATTATGAAAATAATAGGAGAAGCTATCTTTTACATCTTGATAGCTATAAATGCTCTTTTCATCGCTCTATTGGCTGCCCGCCAAGCATTGAATACTTCCTGGAACCCCCCCCCCCTTTTCAAGCCCCTGAAACCGCCTCTGCCATGCAATTTGTATGATATTGCATTAACATCAACTACTTGTTGCAATCACCGTAAACCGATGTAACTCATTCATACTTGAGGCAGTTGGAAGAAACCGTGAAGATCGCATTTCCGCATTATCGCCAAATGTCGCCGCCGAACCCTCCCAAAAACGTGCCCTGGAACCGCCTCTGTTCAGGTTAGGAACTCAAATTTTTTACTCCAAATGCGGAATTCAATTCTAGGAAAGGTCCCAAAATTGCATGGGCCTGCTCCCAGTTGTTCTGGAGATATCTGCGAAAAACATGAGGGGGGGCGGAATCCGCCCCCCCCCCCCCCTGTTACAAATAGGGTTAAGGCCACACTGGGCGCTGATTTGGGTAGTTTGGTTGTATAATAGCAGTATTGGTTCCGTGGTATGCCGGTTATGTGATAGTATGGCACCCGTTTCCAGCTGCTAATCGACTGGGCTTTTGGCCTTCTGGGAACAAACTAAACTCGGCGTTCATATTGAGAGAAGTCCAGTTCGGGGCCGTCAATTGCGAAGGTCAGAGGTTTAGTGCATTACGATTTAACGCGATACCTTTCTGTCGTAGTAGGTGGTCCTTCAGGTGTTGCTGTGCTGGCGTCTCCGCGCCTGGCCTACCGCACGGTGTAGCTCCTTTCCACAGAGCGTATTGGTCTGTGCTGGCGTCTCCGCGCCTGGCCTACCGCACGGTGTAGCTCCTTTCCACAGAGCGTATTGGTCTGTGCTGGCGTCTCCGCGCCTGGCCTACCGCACGGTGTAGCTCCTTTCCACAGAGCGTATTGGTCTGTGCTGGCGTCTCCGCGCCTGGCCTACCGCACGGTGTAGCTCCTTTCCACTGAGCGTATTGGTCTGTGCTGGCGTCTCCGCGCCTGGCCTACCGCACGGTGTAGCTCCTTTCCACTGAGCGTATTGGTCTGTGCTGGCGTCTCCGCGCCTGGCCTACCGCACGGTGTAGCTCCTTTCCACTGAGCGTATTGGTCTGTGCTGGCGTCTCCGCGCCTGGCCTACCGCACGGTGTAGCTCCTTTCCACAGAGCGTATTGGTCTGTGCTGGCGTCTCCGCGCCTGGCCTACCGCACGGTGTAGCTCCTTTCCACTGAGCGTATTGGTCTGTGCTGGCGTCTCCGCGCCTGGCCTACCGCACGGTGTAGCTCCTTTCCACTGAGCGTATTGGTCTGTGCTGGCGTCTCCGCGCCTGGCCTACCGCACGGTGTAGCTCCTTTCCACTGAGCGTATTGGTCTGTGCTGGCGTCTCCGCGCCTGGCCTACCGCACGGTGTAGCTCCTTTCCACTGAGCGTATTGGTCTGTGCTGGCGTCTCCGCGCCTGGCCTACCGCACGGTGTAGCTCCTTTCCACTGAGCGTATTGGTCTGTGCTGGCGTCTCCGCGCCTGGCCTACCGCACGGTGTAGCTCCTTTCCACTGAGCGTATTGGTCTGTGCTGGCGTCTCCGCGCCTGGCCTACCGCACGGTGTAGCTCCTTTCCACTGAGCGTATTGGTCTGTGCTGGCGTCTCCGCGCCTGGCCTACCGCACGGTGTAGCTCCTTTCCACTGAGCGTATTGGTCTGTGCTGGCGTCTCCGCGCCTGGCCTACCGCACGGTGTAGCTCCTTTCCACTGAGCGTTTTGTCCTGTGCTGCGCCTCGTCAGTCTGTGTTGCAACTGCGCTTATCGGTCTCCTTGTATGGACCCTGTAGTGGAGCGGTGGGGGGGGGGGCAGACTGCAGACGGTCCTGGGCGGCTGAGCTCCACTTCCCGGCCGGTTCGGTCCGACCGTTCGCCCATCCTAACGCTCCGGATGGCCGATTGTTCCGGGTCACAGCGCCGCAGCAGACGCGGACGTCTCAGAGGTCAGACGCGGTCGTCTCAGAGGTCAGACGCGGCCGTCTCAGGTCAGACGCGGTCGTCTTAGAGGCGAGGCGAAATAATGGACGAAACCCTACCTCACAGTGCTGGAACTTGTGAACTCATGCTTCGAAAAAAGAACGCGCCTCTCGTATGTGTATATATAATAGCGTCAGACATTCTATTCTTGGAAGTTAACCTTGCATTTCACAATTGTTTGGAAAGTTTTGGTCGATTGCCGACTGTTTCACTTCTGTCTAGAGACACCCTGCAGCCGGTACCCGATGGTCTTCTGTCTAGAGACGCCCTGCAGCCGGTACCCGATGGTCCTCTGTCTAGAGACACCCTGCAGCCGGTATCCGATGGTCTTCTGTCTAGAGACGCCCTGCAGCCGGTACCCAATGGTCCTCTGTTAGAGACACCCTGCAGCCGGTACCCGATGGTCCTCTGTCTAGAGACGCCCTGCAGCCGGTACCCGATGGTCCTCTGTCTAGAGACACCCTGCAGCCGGTACGCGATGGTCCTCTGTCTAGAGACACCCTGCAGCCGGTACCCAATGGTCCTCTGTTAGAGACACCCTGCAGCCGGTACCCGATGGTCCTCTGTCTAGAGACACCCTGCAGCCGGTACCCGATGGTCCTTTGTCTAGACGCCCTGCAGCCGGTACCCGATGGTCCTCTGTCTAGAGACACCCTGCAGCCGGTACCCGATGGTCCTCTGTCTAGAGACACCCTGCAGCCGGTACCCGATGGTCCTCTGTCTAAGAGACACCCTGCAGCCGGTGCCCGATGGTCCTCTGTCTAGAGACACCCTGCAGCCGGTACCCGATGGTCCTCTGTCTAGAGACACCCTGCAGCCGGTACCCGATGGTCTTCTGTCTAGACACCCTGCAGCCGGTACCCGATGGTCCTCTGTCTAGAGACACCCTGCAGCCGGTACCCGATGGTCCTCTGTCTAGACACCCTGCAGCCGGTACCCGATGGTCCTCTGTCTAGAGACACCCTGCAGCCGGTACCCGATGGTCCTCTGTCTAGAGACACACTGCAGCCGGTACCCGATGGTCCTCTGTCTAGAGACACCCTGCAGCCGGTACCCGATGGTCCTCTGTCTAGAGACATCCTGCAGCCGGTACCCGATGGTCCTCTGTTAGAGACACCCTGCAGCCGGTACCCGATCGTAGCCGAGACACCCTGCAGCCGGTACCCGATCGTAGCCGAGACACCCTGCAGCCGGTACCCGATCGTAGCCGAGACGCCCTGCAGCCGGTACCCGATGGTCCTCTGTCTAGAGACGCCCTGCAGCCGGTACCCGATCGTAGCCGAGACACCCTGCAGCCGGTACCCGATCGTAGCCGAGACACCCTGCAGCCGGTACCCGATCGTAGCCGAGACACCCTGCAGCCGGTACCCGATCGTAGCCGAGACACCCTGCAGCCGGTACCCGATCGTAGCCGAGACACCCTGCAGCCGGTACCCGATCGTAGCCGAGACGCCCTGCAGCCGGTACCCGATGGTCCTCTGTCTAGAGACGCCCTGCAGCCGGTACCCGATCGTAGCCGAGACACCCTGCAGCCGGTACCCGATCGTAGCCGAGACACCCTGCAGCCGGTACCCGATCGTAGCCGAGACACCCTGCAGCCGGTACCCGATCGTAGCCGAGACACCCTGCAGCCGGTACCCGATCGTAGCCGAGACGCCCTGCAGCCGGTACCCGATGGTCCTCTGTCTAGAGACGCCCTGCAGCCGGTACCCGATCGTAGCCGAGACGCCCTGCAGCCGGTACCCGATCGTAGCCGAGACACCCTGCAGCCGGTACCCGATCGTAGCCGAGACACCCTGCAGCCGGTACCCGATCGTAGCCGAGACACCCTGCAGCCGGTACCCGATCGTAGCCGAGACACCCTGCAGCCGGTACCCGATCGTAGCCGAGACACCCTGCAGCCGGTACCCGATCGTGGCCGAGACGGACAACAGATAGCCGCACATTTCCGCACCTCGGCTCGCAGAGTGACGCGGCGTGTTCGCTTGTCGACTGCAGCGTGCGATGCTGCAGCTGTTGCAACGCGTCGGACGCATTCTCTTCCGCATTAAAAACCTGCTCTCCGGTATAATGTCGTGATGCCTGCGTGAGAATCCACTGCGTGAAGGTGCCAGTCTCAGCTGGTTTCAAATATAGAGAGGAGTTGGGGAGATGAAATAGTCTTACTAAACTACTCAACAAAACGACTCTGAAGACCCCTCGCCCGGTCTGAAATGTGCTCCCCTCGCCTCTCCCTCTCATCCCTCTCAAGTATCTGTCCCTCGTGGCCACACCCGTATCGTGCTCCCCTCGCCTCCCCCTCTCAAGTATCTGTCCCTCGTGGCCACACCTGTATCGTGCTCCCCTCGCCTCCCCCTCTCAAGTATCTGTCCCTCGTGGCCACACCCGTATCGTGCTCTCCTCGCATCTCCCTCTCAAGTATCTGTCCCTCGTGGCCACACCCGTATCGTGCTCCCCTCGCCTCCCCCTCTCAAGTATCTGTCCCTCGTGGCCACACCCGTATCGTGCTCTCCTCGCCTCTCCCTCTCAAGTATCTGTCCCTTGTGGCCGCACCCGTATCGTGCTCCCCTCGCCTCCCCCTCTCAAGTATCTGTCACTCGTGGCCACACCCGTATCGTGCTCTCCTCGCCTCTCCCTCTCAAGTATCTGTCCCTCGTGGCCACACCCGTATCGTGCTCCCCTCGCCTCTCCCTCTCTCTCAAGTATCTGTCCCTTGTGGCCACACCCGTATCGTGCTCCCCTCGCCTCTCCCTCTCTCTCAAGTAGCTGTCCCTTGTGGCCACACCCGTATCGTGCTCCCCTCGCCTCTCCCTCTCAAGTATCTGTCCCTTGTGGCCACACCCATATCGTGCTCTCCGAGGCTTCCTCGGCGAGACGCGGGTGACCTATCGAGGTGTCCCGGGCGTGCAGCGCGCGCCGTCACCGCTGCTCTCTGTTGGCTGCGGGTTCTTTGTCAAAGCTGGAACAGCCCTGTTGGCGCGGCCCTGCGAAGTCCAGCGGTTCTCGGGTGAGTCACGCGCCGTTCTCTGTTCGACAGCCGCCATCATAGTGATCGGGGAAGGGCTCAGGATTCATCCTCTCCATCCGCCCGGTAACGTAGGTCATGAATAGTGCATCGCTCGAGGATCTCCCATGCAAGCGAACGGCCTGGTTTCATGCGGAATATTTGATCAGGCGTCGCTAGTTTCTGATGCATTAGATGTCACTGAAAATCGCATCATCGGTGATGCTCCCGAAATATTGCTGCCTGAACCGCCATTACGTTCAGTGGCGTCACAATATGATGACGTCACATTTCGATGTCACAATACGATGACGTCATATTTCGATGTCACAATATGATGGCGTCACACTGTTGTTGACATCACTTCCCTATGTCGGCTCGTCCTTGGTTATGGTCCTGGCACGTGGCCGACGGCACGTGTCGTCGGTAGAGTTAGGAGAGGATAGGTACGTGGCCGACGGCACGTGTCGTCGGTAGAGTTGGGAGAGGATCGGCCCGGGTTTTGTTGCGCGACATGCGAACCGGCAGCGCTGTGGCCAACTCAGACGAGCAGCGTCAGGCCGGAACAAAGGGTGCCGGGTACCGCGAAGGGCAAGGTGGACACGCCAACACCTCTGGGGTCGCTACCATTCCTGGAACAACGCTGATGCCGGGGACAGCCGTACTCGGGTGCGAAATGCATCTGAATTTATCAGCATAATTCATAATGTGTCTATTCATAATTGCACCGTGATCTGACCAGATGGCGGTGGGATCATGGGTACCCGAGCTGGGATCACGACCAGATACCAGCTGGGATCATGGGTACCCGAGCTGGGATCACGACCAGATACCAGCTGGGATCATGGGTACCCGAAATGGGATCACGACCAGATGGCGGTGGGATCATGGGTACCCGAGCTGGGATCACGACCAGATGATGGTGGGATCATGGGTACCCGAGATGGGATTACGACCAAATGGCGGTGGGATCATGGGTACCCGAGATGGGATCACGACCAGATGGCGGTGGGATCATGGGTACCCGAGCTGGGATCACGACCAGATGGCGGTGGGATCATGGGTACCCGAGCTGGGATCACGACCAGATGATGGTGGGATCATGGGCACCCGAGCTGGGATCACAACCAGATGATGGTGGGATCATGGGCACCCGAGCTGGGATCACGACCAGATGATGGTGGGATCATGGGCACCCGAGCTGGGATCACGACCAGATGGCGGTGGGATCATGGGTACCCGAGCTGGGATCACGACCAGATACCAGCTGGGATCATGGGTACCCGAGCTGGGATCACGACCAGATACCAGCTGGGATCATGGGTACCCGAGCTGGGATCACGACCAGATGATGGTGGGATCATGGGTACCCGAGCTGGGATCACGACCAGATGATGGTGGGATCATGGGCACCCGAGCTGGGATCACGACCAGATGATGGTGGGATCATGGGTACCCGAGCTGGGATCACGACCAGATGATGGTGGGATCATGGGTACCCGAGCTGGGATCACGACCAGATGATGGTGGGATCATGGGTACCCGAGCTGGGATCACGACCAGATGATGGTGGGATCATGGGCACCCGAGCTGGGATCACGACCAGATACCAGCTGGGATCATGGGTACCCGAGCTGGGATCACGACCAGATGATGGTGGGATCATGGGTACCCGAGCTGGGATCACGACCAGATGATGGTGGGATCATGGGCACCCGAGCTGGGATCACGACCAGATGATGGTGGGATCATGGGTACCCGAGCTGGGATCACGACCAGATGATGGTGGGATCATGGGTACCCGAGCTGGGATCACGACCAGATGATGGTGGGATCATGGGTACCCGAGCTGGGATCACGACCAGATGATGGTGGGATCATGGGCACCCGAGCTGGGATCACGACCAGATACCAGCTGGGATATGTTAAGCGCTGTCGTTCTCCACACGCGACGTACAAACTATAATGTGTAACGCGTCCCGGCCGGCCGGGGGAGGTGCAGTGACTGACTTGCGACGTACAAACTATAATGTGTAACGCGTCCCGGCCGGCCGGGGAGGTGCAGTGACTGACTTGTGAGTCCGGTGCTGCCCTCCTGCTGAGCTGGCCTGTCCGCCCCCTCACCGCTGTTGACGTCTTCTCCTGCGTCACCCATTTCCTCTCTATCCTGCTTCGCTCCTCCCTCCCCCCCCCCCCCCCCCCCTGTTGTCCGCGCAGTCGGGGGCGCTCAGCGGGGGTAACATGTTGTGCTCCTGTCAGTTGCAGCGGCACCACTGGCAGACTCTGAACGTAATGAGTCTGGGAGAACAGGGAATGACTCGGCGATAGTTCGCATGGTGGGTGTTAGCTGGTACTTTTTGTCTGGGTAGATCCCGTCTCGTGTTTCAAACTTGTGTTTGCTTTGCTCCTGGTTCTAGCTGAACCAACCCTTCATTCGTGCTACTTTGTGGGATCCCCTTTGTTGACCTATGCAGGTTGGCTGGACATTGTGCCTGCTAATAGGAAATGTAGCTAGGCCTCTGGTCTGGAAGCAGAAGCCTATCTACATGTTGGCTCCTGTCAGGGAAATCCTGTTCTGTGAGTTTTGGTCTTCTCTGAGTTTTGGTTTCCTGTGAGTTTTGGTCTCCTGTGAGTTGTGGTCTCCTGTGAGTTTTGGTCTTCTGTGAGTTGTGGTCTCCTGTGAGTTTTGGTCTTCTGTGAGTTTTGGTCTCCTGTGAGTTTTGGTCTTCTGTGAGTTTTGGTCTCCTGTGAGTTTTGGTCTGTGAGTTTTGGTCTCCTGTGAGTTTTGGTCTTCTGTGAGTTTTGGTCTCCTGCCAGGGAAAGTGTGACTCTGGAAATGTGTCTCCAAAGGTTTCGTAACAGTTTATATGAATGCTTTGAATAATTCCAACTCGCATTATTTAAACAAATCCATTTGATGCAGTCTCCCCATTAGACCTCCATTCAACCTACGTGTTACGTGCTTTCTTATTTGTATTGCCACACGGGTTTATAATGGTACATACTCAATATCTCTGGTCTGAACATATGGCTGTGGATCAATCTGGATATAAATATTGTTTACGTGGCTCTTTGACGTGGGTCACATTCTCATGCAATACTTTATGCTAGACTGCAGATCGGGTCCCGTCAGGCTAGGGCAGGTGCGGTGGAATGAACAACCACCCGCTGTGGGACTTCACGGTATTTTGCCCAATAATACTATACTGCTGTGTCCCGTGCCATATTCCACCGAGACGAGGGACAATTGTGCCGGCTCTGTGTGATGCAAGTGGTGCGATGTGAACATGAATCGCTCTCGTGTCGTAAATTTGTGACTGTCCATTGTTGCCGCACACAGCTCCTCCGACACAGAGCAGGAGCAGCCGGTCTCATAACACGCGGACAATCGCAGCCTCGGTCCCACCGTGTGTCGTGGGAGAACAATACAGCCTGTAATGGGTTATGTATCCGCAACATTCGGGAGCTCGGCTCATACCGGCTCGACAAGGCCTCCCCGTGTAATGTCCCATTCGTAAATTGTGAGCGCGCGCTCGTGCCCGTTTCCTGGGAGCTGGGCTATGCGCTCAACAATGTTCGCTGAAATGACTGCAGCTTATGGGTCGGCGAAGTGCAGAGGTGAACTCCAAACCAACCAGAGGTGAACCCCAAACCAACCAGAGGTGAACCCCAAACCAACCAGAGGTGAACCCCAAACCAACCAGAGGTGAACTCCAAACCAACCGGAGGTGAACTCCAAACCAACCAGAGGTGAACCCCAAACCAACCAGAGGTTAATTCCAAACCAACCAGAGGTGAACTCCAAACCAACCAGAGGTGAACTCCAAACCAACCAGAGGTGAACCCCAAACCAACCAGAGGTGAACCCCAAACCAACCAGAGGTGAACTCCAAACCAACCAGAGGTGAACCCAAAACCAACCAGCTTGGGATTTTACGTAATGTTAGGCCCAGTATGGAGACAGTGAAGTGTTCTTCCTGCATTTCCACACATGCTTGCATGACTTCGGTTTCAGCACAAACTACAAAATGTTGTGCAAATGTTTAATTGACTTTTTTGCTAAGTTTGGCGGATGCTCTCTGGCTATCAGTGTGGCGGGTGCTCTCTGGCTATCAGTTTGGCGGGTGCTCTCTGGCTATCAGTTTGGCGGGTGCTCTCTGGCTATCAGTTTGGCGGGTGCTCTCTGGCTATCAGTTTGGCGGGTGCTCTCTGGCTATCAGTTTGGCGGGTGTTCTCTGGCTATCAGTTTGGCGGGTGCTCTCTGGCTATCAGTTTGGCGGGTGCTCTCTGGCTATCAGTTTGGCGGGTGCTTTCTGGCTATCAGTTTGGCGGGTGCTCTCTGGCTATCAGTTTGGCGGGTGTTCTCTGGCTATCAGTTTGGCGGGGTTCTCTGGCTATCAGTATAATTGGCTGTACTTACCTCACGGGCCATCCACTGAGGCCGTAACCTGCTGCAGCCCGCCAGGGTCTGATACTCATTAGCACTGGCCGATCCAGCCGTCGTTTTTTTTTTTTGGGGGGGGGGGGCAAATCGGTGTGAGGCACTGGCCGTGGGGGGCTTTTTGTGGCAAAAAGGTACTCCCATTTTTCTCCGGATTTGGGCCGGTCACCTTAATTTGGTATTCGAGCTTAAGAAATTCACTTTTCAAATTCAAAAAAAAAATGTTGACTTTTGTATCCGATTTTTTTTTTTTTGGGGGGGGGGGTCAAAAACCCAAAATTTAGGAAATCCGAGATAGCCATTTTGAAGATAATGTCATTTCCTTTCTTATGACGTTTAGTATTTGCAATTTGCTCCAAAACTCTATTGTCTACGATGTGTCAAACATGTGTCGTTTTTCCACCGAAATTGGCATGACGTCATTAAAACGTCATTATCTCTTAAAATACTACATCAATTTCATTGAAAGTTGGTGAGAAGACTTAAGACTTCATGCAGGATAATGTATTGGAAGTTTCACGTTGATATCTATCATAGTTTTTAGGTTATTGAGAAAATCCGTGAGGGGGCAGATACTTCTGGTAAGGTTTGAGCTAGAAGTACCTATCTCACCTAGGGTATTATTGTTGTTGTTTTTTTTTTGTTTTTTTTTATTGCACAAATGCCATTGGGACCTTCGTGAGAATCACACGTGAATTGTGTACACACCGCTGTCACGCGTCCCTAAAAGTTATTTCCACAAAAGCAACGCGTCATTTTTGACAACCATTTGCGCCGAAATAGAGTGTAGATTTGATTCCAAATTGACGCCATATGAAGTGTTCTTCCTACATATACAAACAAACGTTTGTTCAAGTTTCAGTTCCGACTGGCAGCTTTCTGGCCGCTATTTTCTCGTCCAGTTGAGCTTTATAAGCCTTGATTTGATGGTAAGAGCCGTGTTTTCAAAAAAAAAATCCAGTTTTTCACTGTGGATAGCTGGATTTTGACTGCAGCAAAGTCAATTTTTACGATAAATTGATTAAGTGTTTTTTTGGAGGGGGAGACATGTTGGCCCCCTTCCAGTTTTTTTTTTTGGTGGGGGCATGACCTGGTTGCTCCCTGGATCCGCCAGTGTTCATGACAATGTCCTAATGGCCATTACCGAATAATTCAAAAGTTTGAACTTACAACTTCCCTCGCGTGGAGCGCAGCACGCTTCGATTTAGTACTGACAGCAACTGTTATTCGCACCATCCGCGCTACATTTAGCGATGTGACTTGTGCTTCCAATTGCTCCCAAATGAAGGTATTTATGCAACACGAACTACGGAATGGGCGCTTTTGTTTCGGAAATTCAGTATTTTTCGTTTGTTTTAGTTTTCCTTTCTAGAAAATTCGACATTTTATTAAGTATTTTGAGGAAACATTCAGACTCAACTAATTAATAAGTACGTGGTAGCTTTCGTTTTGCGGGGGGGGGGGGGGCAAAAGACATGTTGCCCCCCCCCCCCCCCTTCCAGGCCTGGGGGCTTCCATGTCATGGCCGGATTGCCCCCCCCCCCCCCTGGATCCGCCAGTGCTCATTAGCGTCATCACAATGTCACAGCTCCACCCCTGTCACGTCACTATGTCATTCCTACGCTGTCACGGCAATAACATAATAGCCCAACAAAAGACGCCCCCAGAGAGGTTTTCGTGTTGTACCATCGCCCCCCCCCCCCTCCTCCCCTCCCCTCTCCCATCCTCACCCCCGGATCGATTTCGCTGTGCTACAGCTGTACTTGCCGCTGCAGCTGGGCGAGCCACGTACTGTGTCTCTCCGTCTGTGGTGATGTCACGTCACTCTGTCTGTGGTGATGTCATGTCCCTCCGTCTGTGGTGATGTCACGTGCTGTGTCCCTCCGTCTGTAGTGATGTCACGTCACTCCGTATGTGGTGATGTCACGTCCCTCCGTCTGTGGTGATGTCACGTCACTCCGTCTGTAGTGATGTCACGTCCCTCCGTCTGTGGTGATGTCACGTTCTGTGTCCCTCCGTCTGTAGTGATGTCACGTCACTCCGTCTGTGGTGATGTCACGTCCCTCCGTCTGTGGTGATGTCACGTGCTGTGTCCCTCCGTCTGTAGTGATGTCACGTCACTCCGTATGTGGTGATGTCACGTCCCTCCGTCTGTGGTGATGTCACGTTCTGTGTCCCTCCGTCTGTAGTGATGTCACGTCACTCCGTATGTGGTGATGTCACGTCCCTCCGTCTGTGGTGATGTCACGTCCCTCCGTCTGTGAAATCACCTCACTCCGTCTGTGGTGATGTCGCGTCACTCAGTTTGTGGTGATGTTACGTCACTCTGTCTTTGCTGATTTCACGTCACTCCGTATGTGGTGATATCACGTCCCTCCGACTGTGATGTTACGTCACTCCTTATATGGTGATGTCACGTCATTCCTTATGGCACATCACTCAGTCTGTGGTGATGTCACGTCACTCCGTATGCGGTGATGTCACGTGATGTGTCCCATCTATGGTGATATCACGTCACTCCGTCTGTGGTGATGTCACGTCACTCCGTATGTGGTGATGTCACGTCACTGCATGTGGTGATACCGAAAATCACGTCACTAATTTAAATTAATGAGTTTTAATTTTAATGAGAGAGGCGATCGTCGCAAGATTTCTGGACATATTGCATGGTATTGCAAACCACAATTCATGTCATTTATTGGTCATCAACGACAGGTTATGTTAGATCAATGTTACAGAGCTACTATTACCTGGGTAATATAGCTGGTCTGGGTAATATGGCGGACCTGGGTAATATGGCGGGCCTGGGTAATATGGCGGGCCTGGGTAATATGGCGGGCCTGGGTAATATGGCGGGCCTGGGTAATATGGCGGACCTGGGTAATATGGCGGGCCTGGGTAATATGGCGGGCCTGGGTAATATGGCGGGCCTGGGTAATATGGCGGACCTGGGTAATATGGCGGGCCTGGGTAATATGGCGGGCCTGGGTAATATGGCGGGCCTGGGTAATATGGCGGGCGTGATGAGTGAAGTGTTGAACGCTGAGATATGTTAAAATTGTGCTGTGGCGGCGGTGATGTCTCGCCGTACGTTCTGCTGTCATTCCATGGCTAATCGACATGAGACCTCACCGATACAACACTGCAGCTAAATCACCTTGGCCTCACAACATTGTCAAACGTCATTCCCGTACATTGTAACGCATTAAGGTCAATCGCCTTTTGAGAGATTCGCAGTGTACTTTCAGTTCTTTTTTACTTTAGTTGCGCAGTGTGCTTGATCAATAGAAACGCACTATGCAAGTACAGTACAGAGTTGACTATATTCATTGACTGATATTGTCTGTCATTATTGTCAGTACAGAGTTGACTATGTTCATTGACTGATATTGTCTGTCATTATTGTCAGTACAGAGTTGACTATATTCATTGACTGATATTGTCTGTCATTATTGTCAGTACAGAGTTTACTATATTCATTGACTGATATTGTCTGTCATTATTGTCAGTACAGAGTTGACAATATTCATTGACTGATATTGTCTGTCATTGTCAGTACAGAGTTGACTATATTCATTGACTGATATTGTCTGTCATTATTGTCAGTACAGAGTTGACTATATTCATTGACTGATATTGTCTGTCATTATTGTCAGTACAGAGTAGACTATATTCATTGACTGATATTGTCTGTCATTATTGTCAGTACAGAGTTGACTATATGTATTCATTGACTGATATTGTCTGTCATTGTTGTCAGTACAGAGTTGACAATATTCATTGACTGATATTGTCTGCCATTATTGTCAGTACAGAGTTGACTATATTCATTGACTGATATTGTCTGTCATTATTGTCAGTACAGAGTTGACTATATTCATTGGGCTAATATTGTCTGTCATTATTGTCAGTGGCGTTCCTCAAGACCTGATGGTAGGTAACTGGAATCGAAAAGTCAGTCCCATTGTGCCATTAATGCCTCCCTGTAAACTATCACCTTTTCCGCTGCTTCCTTTTCCTTCATTCCCATTCCAGTTCGTCTGTTTTCCTCTCTTCCTTTTCCTCTCTTATCTTCTCCCCCTCTTCCCTCCTCCTCTTTGCTTTCCCTCCCCTGCCACTTACGTTACCTACTAAGTGAGACCACCCGTTACTCTTCCCTCTAGGTACTTCAACGAGTCAACTTGATCCTGGTTTGGCATTAAATTTGAGTTGGTCTCTGATCCACCAAGCCATCCATTAGCAATCTGCTAGGAAAGCTGGTTGTATCCCACATTTAGAACACGTTTCAGTTGGGCATGGCGATGCACTATTCCCCTTCAGATGTCTTTCGCTACCCTCCCCCCTCCCCACACCTCCCATTACCACCCAAGCAGAACTATATGCGCAGTGAGTGGACTGTCGTTGCCTTGAAGCGTTTCCCGTGACCCGCGGTATTGGCGGAGAAGAGAGGTGAAATTTCCCTTCATCACCGCCGTCCACGGTCGGGAGCCGCCAGCGCAGTCAACATTCGTGGCTGACCTTTGTAGGCATGCTTGGTGATGGGGCTGAACTTTTCCCGCCGGTGAAATTGCCGGCTCCAACCCCCCTCCCCGACACCTCCACACCGGGACACTGCACTGTCGCCACCGCACTGCCGCCACCGCACTACAGGGTGTCCCAAAAGTGATGAGCGGTTGGTGGTGCCCATGTTTTAACCGTCTCCCACGACCTGCGAACAAACGGAATTGTATCGAAACCTGGCTGTGGAGAATATGCACATGTCGGGTGATCACCGAACCCCAGCAGCCGACCCGAGCTTAGCCGATTGGGCACGGCAGAGGTAATTGCTTCGGAGGTACCCAAAGAGCCGGTATCACACCTCGTCAATGGTGAAGAAGTGCAAGACAACGCTGCATAACCACGCGGTTGTAAATGGTCACAGGTGTCAAGGCCCAGAATCAGGTCACAGGTGAATCGTATCCACCCAATGGCGGTTAT
The DNA here is from genome assembly GCA_036785665.1 of Chirona hameri. Lineage (NCBI taxonomy): Eukaryota > Metazoa > Arthropoda > Thecostraca > Balanomorpha > Balanidae > Chirona > Chirona hameri. Next base: position 28,126 of record JAXIVJ010003385.1, on the reverse strand, counting down.
AAAACGACCGGGTTTGTGCCCAAAACAGCGAGGAGTTGCATATTTGCGAGACGGTCAAGCGGCCTCCTGAAAGTTCTCGGCCGGGGCATGACGAGCCACAGAGGCCTCTCTGACCCGTATAACGTGCCCCGCGGCGGGCGCGGCCAGACACTGCCACTGTCGACTAAGCCAAGCGAGCAAGTTGCTTGGCTTGCCGACTAAGCCACTTCCAGCCAAGGAAGTGCTGGAAATGGCCAGAACATCAGCGATGCTGCGAAGAAGGGGAATGGCCTGCCAACCGATGCCGTATTCCTGCCGGACATGTCTAGAGCATTTTTGTAAACAAGACTGCGGCAAGAAGTCTATCACCCCAAGAGGTCCCAAGCATTGGTGTCTCAGTCACTTTTGCAGAGAAGGGGGGGGGGGGCTTTTGCAGAGAAAGGGTCTAACCAGGCAATTGCCCTGACCTGTCACAGATCGAAAATATGTTGGCAGTCGTCAGGGGCGTAGGCAGGATAATCAAGAGCTTTCGATTTTTCCCCGTTTGCTCCTAGCATAGTTCCCAAGTTTTTGTTTTTGGGGGAGCTGTCCTAAAACTGGAAAATCTGGCATTTTATGACCTCTGGTGAGCTCACTAGTGACCTGAACCCAAAAATGTCCGAAATAGTTTCACAGTGATTTTTGGGGGATCTTTCGTACAGTGTTTTCGGCTTTTGTCTACGTCCCATAGGAGTCGAGTTCGTGGGGGGGGGCGTCGAAACGCTCCCCCCCCCTTGCACGGCGAAGGTGGCGCCGAGCACCAGCACGGTGCGGTTTAACCCGCGCCTCGCTAGGGTCAGCAGCCGAACGCGCCCCGCTGGGGGGTAAATATTACCCCCCCCCCCCCCCTCCTTCGTATCTTCCGAACCAATGACCGCAGCGGGACACGCAAGGCGGCGATCGAAAGGTCTCAAGGAGACGAATATAATGTATTCCCGATTTTTAAAAAAAAATAAAATAAGGTCACATGTCAGGTCACAATAAGGTCACAAAGGTCAAACTCGAGGTATTTGAGTTTGTGAACCACTATCCATCCAAAGCCTTAGATTGCGACTATTATCGCACAAGGTGCTCTTAAAGGTATTATGTATCTCCCGTATAAGCCGAAAGTGAAATTGTAAGCAAAGGTCAAGGTCAAGGTCTGGTCATAAAAGGTCACAGGTCTACGAAAGTCATGCGACACATGTTGTATGGGTTATTTTGCACGTAGAATTCGATAGTATCAGCCATTTTCACAACCTGACCCCACACAATTTCCCGCAGGTCAAGGTCAGGTAAGGTCAAACAAAATTAATTGATTAATCTAAATACAAAAGACATGTTTCTAGACCAAATTTGTCTCAGAAATACAGTGGTGGTATTCATTTGTCTGTATCTAATCAATACAAGCCGAAAACTGGAATTAAAAAAATGACGTCATGAGTTACTTATACTTAGGGAGCCATAATTCAGTCAAACATAAAGCTATTGCTTTGAAATGTGGTTTGAGTATCGTCCATTCTTCGTTCCCTAACATATATTCCGGTTTTTGCAAATGTTTGAAAATGTAGATTTTGAGGGCATTTTTTTATTTTTGTCATTTTTGAGGGTCAAAAAACAAATTTTCAAACTTTCGGGGTAAAAAGGTTTTTAGCCCTTGCAAATTGCTAGCTGTAAGCGTTTTTCAATTGCATTTTGCTTCAAATGTGGCATTGGTACGGCCTGGCAAAGTTTAGCTGATTTTTGTGTCAAACTCGCGTGTAGTGACGTCATTAAAACGCCATTATCTTCCAAAGTTCTACCTTAATTTCAGTTTTGGTGAGAAGACGTAGAATTGATGCAGCATAAGGTACTGCAAGTTTTACGTTGCTATTCCCCATAGTTGTCAAGTTATTGAGAAAATTATGTAGGGGTAAAATTTACCCCCCCCCCCCCCAGCGGGGCGCGGGTTAATCTTCAATGCGGAAAATTTGAGAACGAAAAGGTGCACAAGATGAGAAGTGAGAAGTCTGCCAAAATGTTTCGCCCCCCCCCCCAACTTTAAAATCGTTCCGGCCCCTGCCCTCCCTGGTTATCTTCCGAACCAATAACCGCAGCGTCGACCTGCAGAGCTGCCAAAGATCTCGTCTGGGACACATCCGGACAAACACGTTGGCCCGTACTTTCCTGAGTGACTCCCCAGTGGAAATCTTCGCATTCCGACACCCCCCCCCCCCCCCCCCCCGTGGAAATCTTCGCATTCTGAAAAATATGTAAACATTTTCTCACCCTTCTACGATTTTTGAATTAGAAGCGCCTTGACGAGACAAACACGATGGCGTACAAAAATATGCCTTATCTTCATTAGGTAAAAAGTTTTTGCGAAAACTGTTTTGCCAAAAATAGTTTTTTTAACATTTGATGACCTCTGGAGCCTGAAAATATTGACCTGAGCTCAAATTTGAAGACACAAATGGCGATTGCATATTTCCCAGAGCTTTCGATTGTTTTTTTTTCTCTCGTTTGTTCTTAGCTATCATAGTTCCCGAGATATTTGTGGGTCTCTGGAGCGAAGTCGTAAAACTGGGAAATCTGACCTTTGAAGACCTCTGGTGACTTCAATATTGACCTGACCTAAAACAAGACCGAAATACCTTCGATAGAGCTTGTCTCAGCTATCTAACGCCGTCTTCCGCTTGTCACAACGTTGCGTGGTTTTCGAGATCTTAGGGGGGCGGCGGAACCCCCCCCCCCCCCCCCTCCAGGGCGTGTAATTATCAGAAGCCCTCCAGGTGACCAGACTGGTTATTGATTCGACACTGATTGAATCGATTGGAATCGTTCAATCAAAATTAATTGAATCAAAACATTGATTCACCACCAGATCTTTTGATTCATGAATCGTGATTGAATCCAAGCCCGCATCAAATCAAGGCTGATTGAATCAAATGATTTAACGATTCCTAACGATTCAAGTACACTGGCCAATTGTGCAAATACATGCAGTCCCAGTGGCTACATTCTTTATACTGAAATAATATTGCTGTAACAATGTTTTAATGATCATATATATATATGCATGTTTCCATTTGTATTGATTTGAATAAATTCACCTTCATATATTTAAATGTTGAATCAAACGTGAATCGATTAAAATATTTGTTTTGATTCTTTGAATCGGAAGGAATCAATTCTCAAAATTGTATCCGTGAATCGAACGATGATTGAATCATTCAGATTCCAAAATGAATCATGATTGAATCGTTCCAAAAAAAAAGTTGAATAAATAACCAGTCTGTCGGACAGACCAGGTCGCGTGTTAAGATATGACTATCCTATACTATATCCTATCCTATACTATGACTATATCCGCCCTATCGCGTTGTAGAAACCCCTCGTATCACAATGTGGTGTATTTTTTTCAAGAAAATGTATAAGCAAACGGTATACAAAGCTTTCTGTAAATCAAGATATAAGGAGGATGTTATTTCGTTATTTTGTAGATATTTTGTAACTTCATCGTACATATGCACAATCGGCATGTACGTACTGTTTTGTTTCCTTAATTCCGAATTGAAGAATATTCAGGATATTATTTTGATCAACCTGCGCCCCGTTGGAGGTGCCACCCCCCCCCACCCCCCCCCCCCCTCCCTGATTTTCTCAATAACTTGAAAACAATTAAAGATATCGACGTCAACCTTTCAGTACCTTATGCTGCATCAATTATACGTCTTATCACAACATCTCAATGAAAGTGGTGGAACACTTTGGGAGATAATGACGTTTTAATCACGTCATGTCATGCCATTTTTGGTGAAAAAAAACAATAAATGTTTGGAAAATCGTAGAAAATCGAGTTTTGAAGCAAATTGAGAAGAAGAAAAAAACGCTGAAAGAACGGAAATGACATTATGTTGAAAATGGCTATCGCGGATTTTCGAAATTGAGTTTTTGACTCCCAAAAATAAAAATGTGTTCGTTGTCGAAAGTTTTTCGTCGTTGTTTAATTACTTGCAAAATACTGTACTGTTTTAATTATGTGGACCCCCTTGGCTACGAGAGCCCCTCAGATCCCATTTGCCCCCCCCCCCCGCCCCCTGGGAGAAATCCTGCCTACGCCCCTGCCCAAAGTACTCCACCATTTTCATTGAAATGGTGTGATTAGACTTAGAATTGATGCAGGATAAGGTACCTACTGAAGGGTTGACGTCGATGTCTATCATTGTTTTCAAGTTATTGAGAAAATCAGGGCGGGGGGAGGGCAGATTCTGCCACCTCCAGTGGGGCGCGGGTTAATCAAAATAATATCTTGAATCTTCTTCAATTCGGATTAAGGAAACAACACAGAACGTACACTGCACAGGGACCCGCAGTGGCTATGGTACACACTAAGGTCCGGCTTCTTTCTCCTCTAGCGTATGTTTGACGGCGAATTAAGAAACGACCATATATGCATTCAAACCGCATTACCGAGAGCTTCAAATGGATATATTGGCGCATTGTCTCACCTTATCTATTGGCTGCTTTTATGCAAAAATTCGTTTTTACCACCGCAAAGCGCTAAAAACAGATTTTTGCTTAAAAGCAGCCAATGGATAAGGTGAGCCAATGCGCCAATATAATGTGAAGCTCTCGGTAATGCGGTTTGAATGCATACAGGGTCGTTTATTAATTCGCCGTCAAACATACGCTAGAGGAGAAAATAAGCCTGACCTTAGTGTGTACCATAGCCACTGCGAGTCCCGGACATGCCGATTGTGCACATGTACGATGAAGTTACAAAATTTCTACAAAATAACGAAATAACATGCTCCTTATATCTTGATTTACAGAAAGCTTTGGATACCGTTTGCTTATAAATTATCTTGAAAAAATACACCACATTGTAATACGAGAGGTTTCTACAACACTATAGAGTAATATCTTAACACGCGCCCTGGAGGGCCTCTGATAATTACACGCCCTGGAGGGAGGGAGGGGGAGGGAGGGGGGGGGGGGATTCCGCCCCCCCCCCCCCCCATATCTCGACAACCTCGCAACGTAGCGACAAGCGGACAACGGCGTTAGATAGCTCGAGACAAGCTCTATCGATGGTTGTTATGTCCTATTTTAGGTCAGGTCAATATTGAGGTCACCAGAGGTCATCAAAGGTCATATTTTCCAATTTTAGGACTTAACTCCAGAAGCCCCCAAATATCTCGGGAGCTATGATAGGTAGGAACAAACCGAAAAAAGCAATCCAAACGTCTTGAAATATGCAATCGCCATTTATGGCCTCAAATTTGAGCTCACGTCAATATTTTAGGCTCCAGAGGGCTTCAAATGTAAAAATAAACTGTTTTTGGCAAAACAGTTTTTTTCGCAAATAACTGTTAACCTAATGAAGATCAGGCACAATTTGGTACGCCATCGTGTTTGTCTCGTCAAGGCGCTTCTAATTCAAAATCGTAGAAGGATGAGAAACATGTTTACATGTTTTTCAGAATTCGAAGATTTCCACTGGGGGGGGGGGGGGGTCGCTCAGGGGAGTACGGGCCAACGTGTTTTGTCCAGATCTGTGTCCAGACGAGATCTTCGGCCACCTATGCAGGTCGACGCTGCGGTTATTGGTGCGGAAGATAACCAGGGGGCGAAAAACATTCCCCCCCCCCCAGCCAATGGCGTTCGGCTGAGGCCCCAGCCAATGCCGGGTTAATACTCCGACCAGCAACAAGCGTTGCTTAGCTGGGAGGGTCCGCCTTGGTTCCAGCATTGTCACATGCCGAACTTGATCCGAACTTGTCCATCCACTTGAAGGACTGGATACCCTTTACTAACTCCGGGAACGAATGGGAACGTTTGAGTGTAGCATCCGGGGACATGTTGGGGGGCAGTCATCTGCTGCTTTCAGCAATGACTACTATCTGCCTCTTTTACATGACCTCGTCTAACACCAAACCTACCTCCCTTCTTATGCTTCTTTATGTTTTGTTTCCATTTCCTAGCTGGGAGTTCCGCGACATTTTCTCTTGTGTTCTCTGGTGTTAACGTGGGGTGTTGTGCGTCGTTGGGATTGAGGGTGGGGCACTCCTGGTCACCTGCTCATGGGTTGCGGTCGTACATTGTCAAAGCCTTGTACTCCGAAAAGCCTTGTCAAAGCCCTGTACTCCTCTCCGACGTTACTAACACACACTGAAAAACAATGAGAACTTTGACTAGTCTTCCTTTGAGAGCCTCACCGGCGCTCGACCGGCAGACCACCTCAACCACCACACAGTATTTGAGAAATTGTGACTGGGACTTGGGTATCGTTGTTTTCCTTTTCCCTGCAAATATGTAGCCAAATAAAATTAACACTTTGTGAATGTGTAGGTAAAGTTAATATTGTTCATTGTCGAGGTTATTTTAAATTACTATAGCTTGGGATGGCTACAAGTAATTTCAGGTACCAATTTTAAATGTGACACCCATTTTGCACCATGCTTAGGTACTTATCCCGTTGCATTTTATGGGTGCTATGAGTAGAGGTCTCACAATGTTTTGCATTTCCAACTAATCAAGATCAGACTCAAGCATGAACTCTGCTACAAAAAAAAATTTGAAAGCGACAGAAGAGGTAAAATTGGGTTTGTCCGTTTTACCACTGGCGTATCCAGGGGGGGAGCATTAGGGGTAAATGCCCCCCCCCCCCCCCCACAGGAACATGGCGGGCATTCAATACAGGATGTCTCCCGCCCCGCGTGTTCCTGCATTTGCTGTAAGAAGTGATATTTGGGAAGAAGAAAAAATCCCCTCCGGGTCAATGACTTTCGCTTTGAGGACCCCACATCCCCCCCTCCCCCCTCCCACTCAACGACTTTTCGCGCTGACGACCCGACCTCCCCCCCCCCCCCCCCGGTCAACAAACTTTTCGCTGCTGAAGCGGAGAGAAATTTTAGCCCCCCCCCCCCCCCTTCTCGGACCTAAATCCGCCAGTGCGCCCTTGGCAGTCGTCAAGGACGACCCCAAACAAGATGACGCCCGCTACCTCAGAAAAGGGCAAGGTACAAAACCTCCAAACGGCATGGCGGGATAATCAACGCACACATACTCGACAACCTGATGAGCGAGGTGCCGCAGCGGTGCCGGACTCGGAATCACCCCTGCGCAATGCAGGGGTGTTTCCGAGTCTCTGGGATACGTGGGAAAAAGATAATTAACCACCCATGTTTGATATTCAACAAGAAACAACCGGTCAGCGATTTTGGGAGACCCCCGTAGATTGATATACAGTATACACTGCCATGGTGTCCTGCGAATGGCTCGTTCACTGCTGCAAAGTGGCAACGATAGACCAATAACACGATCAGCTGTTCACTTTATAGGTGATCACAAAGCGGCCACATCCTCCATCCTCGTTTGCTGTTTTCGCGGTTCGGTAGTTCTGATAAGTGACTAATAATTACGTAAGCGTAGCCGCTCATGGCAGGTGGCGAGGTGGGGCGGTCTGGGACGGATCGGCGTAGCCGCTCACAGCAGGTGGCGAGGTGGGGCGGTCTGGGACGGCTTGGCGCTGCTGGTCTGGGGCGGAGCGGCGCTGCTGGTCTGGGAGCAGCTGGTCTGCTGGTCTCTGTCTCGGACGGCTCGGCGCTGCTGGTCTGGGAGCTGCTGGTCTGCTGGTCTGGGTCTGGGACGGCGCGGCGCTGCTGGTCTGGGAGCTGCTGGTCTGCTGGTCTGGGTCTCTGACGGCGCGCTCGCTGCTGGTCTGGGGACGGCGCGGGCGCTGCTGGTCTGGGAGGTCTGGTCTGCTGGTCTCGGTCTGGGACGGCGCGGGCGCTGCTGGTCTGGGAGCTGCTGGTCTGCTGGTCTGGGTCTCTCGGACGGTGCAGCTGAAAACCACAGTTAATTTACACTTTTTAAACGGTTCTGCCAAACGACGCCCTCGTGCATTAAAATAGCACAGCGCGCGAGTTTACAACGCAAGTGCGTTCGTATTGTTACAGACGTACAGATGGTACTACAAGGTTGACGGTTTCTTTGGAAGGTTCGGAGGTTTCAAACTACGGGAGATGCACCATTCGAAAAGCTGAGCTCACGCGGAATCCAGCGATGTACATGTTTTCAAATATCCATCGAGGGCCTTTTTTTCAAATCGACATTTTGTCCGAATTTCGCGCCCCCTTTTGTTGGCCAGGGCTATCGCGTATGGCATGGCAAAATGCAGACCAATGGCATGTCTGCCGATTCCATGGCCCCTCCCCCCCCCCCCCCCCCTGGAATCCGCCCCTGAGCCGAATATGAGGGATATTGGGTTCCATTATACTGCGTCGATGTTGCGATTTTGTGATATTGTGTCCAGTTCCTCAGCTTTATGAGCTCCTGCACTGTGGCAGGATTTTCATGTTGACGAATGTGAGATTATATAATGGGAGACCTCCTAACTATGGTGACATAGTGCAGGTATGATAACGCCTTCCTGCCTTCCTCTGTCGCACCCAGAGGACGTAGTCGGAACGTCATGACACAATGTGGTGTGGGCAGTGAATTTGATCTCGTTTGAAAGAAACCCAACCCTTTATGCGATATTCGTGTGGATTTCAGCTTCTCTCGGCTTAGTGTGTCCTTTGTGTTCTCAAAATTTTGTAGTTTAGGAAAATCGAAGATTTAAATAAAAAAGGACCAATTCGTGGGCACCATCATATCTCCCTGGCTCCCCCATTCCTACACGACACGGCTCCCCGTGCAGCCGCGCCCGCGGAGCTGTGAAAGCTGCTGGATGGTCACTGGTCTTCGATGGATGGTCACTGGTACCTCATTGTTGCCAGAAGTTCCTCAGGCCTAAACTGACCAAGGTTACCACGCTCAATTCCCGGTCAGCACATCAACACTTCCCAAAACACGACATTGACTGGATTGACGACAGTTTATTTCTGGCCTTCCACTCAGGACAGTCGGTCAGCGTTTAGGTGTGGCCGTGTCTCCGACCAGTCCTCAGGGCAGTCCTCAGGCTAGTCCTCAGGCCAGTCCTCAGGCCAGTCCTCAGGCCGTGTCTCAGGCCAGTCCCTCAGGCAGTCCCCAGGCCGTTTTCTCCGGGCCAGTCCTCGGGCCAGTCCTCCGGCCAGTCCTCCGGCCAGTCCTCAGGCCAGTCATCAGGGCCAGTCCTCAGGCCAGTCCTCAGGCCAGTCCTCAGGCCGGGTCTCAGGCCAGTCCTCAGGCCAGTCCTCAGGCCAGTCCTCAGGCCGGTCCTCAGGTCAGTTCTCAGGCCAGTCCTCAGGCCAGTCCTCAGGCCGGTCCCTCAGGCCAGTTCTCAGGCCAGTCCTCGGGGCAGTCGGTCAGCGTTTAGGTGGGCCGTGTCGTCACAAGTTGATATCCGTTCTGCTTCCTCGTGATATGTATTGCCCTCTCCCCAGCCGGGAGTCATCGCGACACTAATACTCCATATGACTGCCAAGAACACTTGTGCCTGTTTTGCGAGTGTATCTCGCTCCACTTGTTGTGCTGTGGTGTGTGCTGTGTTGTGATGTGATGTGCAGTGTGATATGTGATGTGCGCTGTGCGTTTTGTGATGTGTGGTGTGTATGTGTGTGTGTGCTGCGTGTGATGTGTAATGTGTGATGTGATGTGTGATGTGTGATGTGTGATGTGTGATGTATGATGTGTGATGTGTGATGTGTGATGTGTGATGTGTGATGTGTGCTGTGTAATGTGCAATGTACAATGTGCAATGTGTGTGTGTGTTGTGTGTTGTGTGGTTGTGTGTTGTGTGTTGTGTGTTGTGTGTTGTGTGTTGTGTGTATGTGTGATGTGTGATGTGTGTGGTGTGATGTATGATGTGGTGCTGTGTTATGTGCGTTGTGTGGTGTGGGGTTGTGTGGTGTGTGATGTGTACTGTGATGTATGATGTGCTGTGCACTGTGATGTGTGCTGTGTGCTCTGAGGTGTGCTGTAATGTGTGTTGTAATGTATGCTGTAATGTGTGTTGTGATGTGTGCTGTGTTCAGTGTACACGTGTAGAGCTGCCTGCACCGACGTTAGGTCAGAGCTGTTTGACCGATCGATCGGCCGACTGTGGGGCCGGATAGCGCCGCTCATTGTCGGGCCGCGCGGCGCGGCGGCGCGGCGGCGCGGCGGCGGCGGCTGGGAGGCGGCGGCCGTCTGTGGCCTGGTTACGACCGTCCCACGCTGCGACCGAATGCTCGATCATCGACCACCGTACACCGCTGTACACCGCCGGCCGCCGGCCGCCAGGACGAGGCGGACCGACGGGACGGGCCGACGGACCGACGGACCGACGGACCGACGGACCGACGGACCGACGGACCGACGGACCGACGGACCGACGGACCGACGGACCGACGGACCGACGGACGACGGACGCACGGACCGACGGACCGACGGACCGACGGGACCGACGGACCGTGACGACGACGACGGACCGACGGACCGACGACGGGACCGACGGACCGACGGACCGACGACCGACGGACCGACGGACCGACGGACCGACGGACCGACGGACCGACGGGACCTCGACGGACCGACGGACCGACGGACCCGACGGACCGACGGACCAGACGGACCGACGGACCGACGGACCGACGGACCGACGGACCCGACGGACCGACGGACCGACGGACCGACGGACCGACGGACCGACGGACCGACGGGACCGACGGACGACGGACCGACGGACCGACGGACCGACGGACCGACGGACCGACGGACCCGACCGGACCGACGGACCGACGGACCGACGGACCGACGGACCGACGGACCGACGGACCGACGGACCGACGGACCGACGGACCGACGACCGACGGACCGACGGACCGACCGGACCGACGGACCGACGGACCGACGGACCGACGGACCGACGACCGACGACCGACGGACCGACGGACCGACGGACCGACGGACCGACGGACCGACGGACCGACGGACCGACGGACCGACGGACCCGACGGGACCGACGGACCGACGGACCGACGGACCGACGGACCGACGGACCGACGGCCGGACGGACCGACGGACGACGACGACCGACGGGACCGACGGACCGACGGACCGACGGACCGACGGACCGACGGACCGACGGACCGACGGACCGACGGACCGGCGGACCGACGGACCGACGGACCGACGGACCGACGGACCGGCGGACCGACGACCGACGGACCGACGGACCGACGGACCGACGGACCCGACGGACCGACGGACCGACGGACCGACGGACCCGACGGACCGACGGACCGACGGACCGACGGACCGACGGACCGACAGACCGACAGACCGACAGACTGACAGACAGACAGACTGACAGACTGACAGACTGACAGACTGACAGACTGACAGACTGACAGACTGACAGACTGACAGACTGACAGACTGACAGACTGACAGACTGACAGACTGACAGACTGACAGACTGACAGACTGACAGACTGACAGACTGACAGACTGACAGACGACAGACTGACAGAACGACTGTACTCTGGGTGCCACGCCGCCCGGACCGTGTCGAAACCGTCAGACAAGCCGCCGTGACGACATAGCCGCCGAATTTACACAGATGCTTCTTTGTGGTGTTTGGTAAGGGCAGCGGTGGCGGCGGGCGGACTATCCGAGTCCGCGGGCGCTGTGACGGCGGTGTGACGGCGGTGTGACGGCGGTGTGACGGCAGTGTGACGGCGATGTGACGGCGGTGTGACGGCGGTGTGACGGTGCTGTGACGGCGGTGTGACGGTGCTTGTGACGACGCTGTGACGGCGGTGTGACGGCGGTGTGACGATGCTGTGACGGCGCTGTGACGGTGGTGTGACGGTGCTGTGACGGTGCTGTGACGGCGCTGTGGACGGCGCTGTGGACGGTGCTCGGACGCGGTAGTGATAGGCCCGAGTAAACGGACATGTTGCAGCTGTGCCGGGCGGGGGCGGTATCGGTGCCCGAGTAAAGGACCCGTTGCAGCTGAGCAGGGCGGGGGCGGTGTAGGTGGGGTTCGGGCAGCGGCACGGCCGCCTCGCGGAACGTTGGCATGCGGCGCGAGTGAAGGGCGTGGGAGACGGCGTGGCTCGGCCGTTGCCAGGGCGGGGTGTTGGCGGCTGCCGGCCGTGGTCGGGCCCGCCTGCCGCTGGACGCGGGGGGGTGGCGGGGGGGTGGGCGGGGGGACTGCTGGCCGTTGACAGGGGGGGGTGGCGGGGGGACTGCTTGGCCGTTGACAGGGGGTGGCGGGGACTGCTGGCCGTTGACCAGGGGTGGCGGGGACTGCTGACCGTTGACCAGGGGGTGGCGGGGACTGCTGGCGTTGACAGGGGGTGGCGGGGACTGCTGGCGTTGACAGGGGGTGGCGGGGGACTGCTGGCGTTGACACAGGGGGTGGCGGGGGCTGCTGGCGTTGACCAGGGGGTGGCGGGGGGCTGCTGGCCGTTGACAGGAGGGTGGCGGGGGATACAGCGGTGACCTCATGCTGAATACTGCTTCCTTTTACGACATACGTTCAGTGCCGTGGACCCCGGCTCCCGGCGATATGCTCCTATACATGGCCGTCTTTCCAATGCTCTCGGTCTGATTGGAGAGACAACATGCCCACGTGTTCCAGCGTCAACAATGGACGTGATACTATGTTGACCGGCTATATTATCACGGCTGAGAATCAATCAACACATCCATTTCAGCCAGATCGCATTAATCGATCGGAGACCACATGTGATGCGAATGCTCGTTGATTGGCTGAATATTATGATTATGATGGCAATAATAGGAATATTATTATGATTGGCGTTCAGTTTGTTAGTGTGGAGTCGATCGCAGCGGTCCGCGTGTCGGCCACAGTGAGGGATCGCCAGGCCTCTACAGCTGTGTTGAGTTTCATAAAAGACATAAAGACATAAAAGAAAAGTGCAACAAAGAGCCTCTTGGGCCCATCCGAGGTTGCACCCCCCCCCCCCCCCCCCCCACCCCCACTCCACCAGTCTCGCCCCTTCAAATCACCTTACTCTACCTGCATAATAGAAGGCTAATCCCACGAGTATTTATGAACTAATCCCTTCTCTGTAAAGTATTTATCTAATCTAATTTTGAAGGAAGCAAGTGTCACTGCATCAGCGACATCCCCTGGTAGCATATTCCAATGTCCTACAACCCTTCTACTGAAAAATGACTGTCGTAGCTAGTCCTACTTTGTTTCATAATGAGTTTATGCTGATGACCTCTACCTCGATTTTCCTATTGAACTCAAACATACCCTTTAAATATCCAGAATGCTGACTATTTACAAATTTGAAGACTTCAATTAGATCTCCTCTTAGCCTTCTATATCTAAGTGAAAACATACCCAATTTCTTTAATCTATCTTCATAAGGTAAACTACCAAGACAATTAACCATTTTTGTTGCCCTTTTTTGAACTCTTTCTAACAACCAGCAATCTTTCTCATATGTTGGAGACCAGGCTTGTACACAATACTCCAAATGTGGTCTAACGTATGCATAATACAGTTTTGTTATTACCTTTTCACTCTTGTAGGAAACATTTCTGTTAATGGCCCCTAGCATTCTAAGTGCCTTTTTCCTAGCTTCTACAACTGGTCTGAAGCTGATAGTCTATTGTTTACACGACACCTAAATCTCTTTCCTTTTCAATCTGCTCCATTTTCTGCCCCCACCATTTCATACCTATGTTTACTGCTAACCCGTCCAGCGTGCATAATCTTACAATTTACTCAATTGAATTTCATCTGCCATGCTTCAGACCACTCAACTAGCTTGTCCAGATCTGATTGAAAAACATCCTGATCATGTTTTCCTCTAATAATCCTGACAACTTTTAGATCGTCTGAAATTTCAAGACTTTGCTATCTATACTGTTCTCAATTGCATTCACAAATATTATAAAAAGCAATGGGACCAGGACTGAGCCCTGTGGAACCCACTGAGAACCTCCTTCCATTGTGATTGGCACCCATTCAATATAACCCTTTTCTGGCGTCCTGAAAGCCACGTTTCTATCCAATCCAGAATCTTGCCCCTGATCCCATGAATTTTAAGTTGCAACCCCAGTCTTGTATGGGGGACTTTGTCAAATGCTTTACTGAAATCAAGAAAAGCTACATCTAGCTGTTTACCCTGATCAAAGCTATCTGTTGCAACATCCAAAAACTCCAGAAGATTAGTTAAACAAGAACGGCCCTTCCTAAAGCCATGCTGTGTATCCTTGATGAGTTCATTTTGCTCCAAGAATTCAATAATCTTATCTTTGATGATTGATTCAAGCACCTTGCAGACTAATGAGGTCAGACTAACCGGTCTATAGTTTTCCTCTTACTTTTATCTCCCTTTTTATGAATAGGAAACAACATTTGCTCTTTTCCAATCAAGTGGAATTTTACTATCTGCGAGTGATTTAGAAAATATTATGGCTAATGGAACCGACAACTCCCTTTCAGATTCTCTTAAAAGTCTAGCATGGATTTCATCAGGTCCTTCTGACTTGTTAGGGCCTTATTTCTTTAGATATTCTAGAACAAGTTCACTACTTATGCCACCTAGCTCTCCTATAGTCTCCTCTGTCTCTAGCTCAGGCTGAAGTGCTGCAATACTACTCTGGTCCTCGATAGTAAAGACAGATTGAAACTGATCATTAAGCACTTCAACACCATTTCACTGTCCTTGCTAACTAACACATCTACCTTATAATGGACCTATATTTTGGAAACTGTACTGAACTTATAAAAACTGAAGAACTTCTTACTATCTGCATTACAATGTCTAGCTAAATCAAGTTCCTTTGCCCTTTTAGCTGCTCTGACCTTTTTCTTAACTGAATTTCTTGCATTCTGGTAGGCCCTTCTGATTTATATCTAGTGAAGATCCCTTCAAAATGCAAATGCACTTCTTTTAGCTTGTATAGCACTCCTTTCTTCTGGGGTAGGCCAAACTGGTTTGCCCTTGGTTCTGTTACGTTTGTGCCTGAGGGGTATATGCCGATTCTGAATTTGGCTTAATCTAGCTTTGAAAACATTCCAGGCCTCACATGCATCTAAACCTGCCAACTCAACGTTCCATTTTATCTGTGCGAGGTCATTTCTAATACCATCAAAATCAGCCCGGCTGAAGTTTGGAACCATAATAAGGTTATCTTTGGGCCTCATTTCTGATGAGATATTGAATTTAACCATATTGTGATCACTGGTTCCTAGACCTGCACAAATACTTATGTCACTAACTAGATCACTGTTGTCTGAGAATACAAGGTCTAGAATGGAGCAATGTCTGGTTGGCTCTGTTACAAACTGATGCATGAAAAGCTCCTCTTCAAAGATTTGCCTATACAACCTACACTCATTTGTTTCCTCTGCTATACTTTCGTATCCTCTTAAGTTAAAATCTCCCCATAATAAGACACTGAGCCCGAAAGTTCCTACGTATTTCCTCACAAATATTCTTGGTCTGTTTCAGCTTGGGAGTTCCTTGGAAGATTCCCTGGTCTGTAAAATGCACCTATCCTCAACCTTCCTCTGTTTCCTGTACCAATTTTAATGTCAAGCCAGATTGATTCTACTTCTTTTAACTTTACTAGAATCATCAACTCTAGTAGTGCAGTACAAGCTATTTACATATACAAACACTCCGCCCCCTGCCGTGATTCTCTGCAGTATGAGAACATGTTATAACCCTTGTAACCTCGAAATCCTGTAGCCTATCCCTATTATACCCCTCACTAACCCATGTCTCGGTTACACAAATGATATCAGGCTTTTCAAGGGCAACATAACACTCAAACTCATCAAATTTAGACCTAATACTTTGGGCATTCAGCAACACACATGTGATCTATACTTTGAGCTGACTCTACTAATTCTGAGGGAATTATGATCTACTGTCCTATTCTGACATGAACTTCTACCAATTTGCTCTACTTCCTGATGCCCTAGTACTAGCGTCCCTGAACCCCCTCCCCCCCCCCCCCCCCCCCCCTCCTACCTAGTTTCCCTGAATGACACTTCTGTAGGCATCTCCCAAAGCCCTTGCCCCCCTCATCCGATAAGTGAAGCCCATCCTTCATATAGTACCTACGCCACTCATAGAACTGATCCCATAAGTCTACATAACTAAGCCCATAGCTGAACATAAGTTCTGAACTGAGCTGTTCACAGACAGAGCTCTCGAGTACCACTCCTCACTGGCTCCACAGCGAGGGGAGGATGCCAGTCACAATGACTGGTTTCCTGGACTCCTTCAACCTCTGCTAGCAGGCTCCGGTACTCCGCTACTATTCTCACACTCTGCCTAGGTCCTATGTCGTTCACCCCCACCTGTAGTATAACTGTCTCCGGGCTACTCCTACCAAGTTCTGCCTCAATGACAGGGCTCATATCAACTACTCTTGCCCCTGGTTTGACTATACATCTGTCCCTCTTCCCACAGAATGTTCGCCATAAGGGCCTTACCCTTGAGTCCCCAACCACTAAATGCTGAATCTCTTCCCTGTCACTTTCAGCTGCTGACTCTAACGCACTGAACCTATTTGCTATTGTAACCTGCGGATGTTCTCTGGGGCTGTACTGCCTGACTCTACCCTGAACTTTTGTCCATCCCTCCTGCTCCCCTTCCCTCTTCCTCCTCCCAGATTCTGCTACCACCCCTCCATTACCCAGCACCCCCTCCTCATCCTTACTGTCTGTGGCCCTAGCATTACTTTCCACAATGTTGAGTCTCCAGAAAACGTGACCCTCCAACACACTTCCAAACCCCAGCCCGCACTATCCACCTTTGCCTTATCCTCCTCCCTTATGCCCCTATCAGAACTACCACTGGTCCCTGATCCTGTAGGCTCCTTTTCTGACCCCCTAACCACGATCTGCGCATACGTTCCTTGGTCAGGAGCTACACCCTCCTGCGGCTCATCTCTACACCTACACTTACTTAACTGCGCCTCAAGCTCTGCTACCCCTAGCCTGGAGGGCCTCTAGCTCTGCTACCTTCGCCTGCATCCTAGTCCTGCTCATTTGAATACACTAGTAGCTTAGGTATATAACTTAGGTACTAGCACTTTTCAATACTTTACTAACTTAACTTAACTTTTGTGTTTTTTTGTTTGTTTTTTCTTCTTCTAAACCTTAACTAGATCTAAGTAAAGCCTAGTGACACAAATCAGCTATGAAGTGCACCTAATACTAGACTAAATATCTAATCCTTAAATAAACTGAATACTAAATACACCTTAATTATCCCTAATTTTCTAAAAATATACTACTTATCCAACCCTGCAACTAATAACACAAAAATAAGACTAAGACAATTTGGCGCACACAAGCTAGAATGAAAAGTCCTTTAAAAAGCAAGTAAGAGGTAACAGCTAACTATGAATGCTTAAAATAATACCTAAACGATCCACAAAACTAAATATATTAATCCTTATATCTAAATATAATGTGGTTCCTCAAAAAATGCACCAAAACAACAGAGCTATCCAACAGCTACATAGCTTGTCTAAAGCGGGGTTGAGTTCGGCACAGTGAGGGATCGCCAGGCCTCTCCAGCTGTGTTGAGTTCGGCCACAGTGAGGGATCGCCAGGCCTCTACAGCTGTGTTGAGTTCGGCCACAGTGAGGGATCGCCAGGCCTCTACAGCTGTGTTGAGTTCGGCCACAGTTGAGGGATTCGCCAGGCCTCTACAGCTGTGTTGAGTTCGGCCACAGTGAGGGAAGTTCGGCCACAGTGAGGGATTTGCAGGCCTCTACAGCTGTGTTGAGTTCGGCCACAGTGGAGGGGTCGCCAGGCCTCTCCAGCTGTGTTGAGTTCGGCCACAGTGGGGGATCGGCAGGCCTCTGCAGTTGTGTTGAGTTCGGCCACAGTGAGGGATTTGCAGGCCTCTACAGCTGTTGTTGAGTGCGTCCACAGTGAGGGATCACCAGGCCTCTCCAGCTGTGTTGAGTTCGGCCACAGTGAGGGATCGCCAGGGCCTCTACAGCTGTGTTGAGTTCGGCCACAGTGAGGGATTGGAAGGCCTCTCCAGCTGTGTTGAGTTCGGCCACAGGGAGGGGATCGGCAGGCCTCTCCAGCTGTGTTGGGTTCGGCCACAGTGAGGGATTGGCAGGCCTCTCCAGCGCCACAGCTGTGTTGAGTTCGGCCACAGTGAGGGGATTGGCAGGCCTCCTCCAGCTGTTTGAGTTCGGCACAGTGAGGGATCAGCAGGCCTCTCCAGCGCCACAGCTGTGTTGAGTTCGGGCCACAGGGAGGGATTGGCAGGCCTCTCCAGCGCCACAGCTGTGTTGAGTTCGGCCACAGGAGGGATCACCAGCCTCTCCAGCTGGTGTTGAGTTCGGCCACAGTGAGGGATCGGCAGACCCTCTCCAGCTGTCGTTGGGGTTTCGGCTCAGTGAGGATTGGCAGGCCTCTCCAGCGCCACAGCTGTGTTGAGTTCGGCCACAGTGAGGGATTGGCAGGCCTCATCCAAGCTGTGTTGTAGTTCGGCCACAGGGGAGGGTATCGGCAGGCCTCCTCCAGCTGTGTTGGGTTCGGCCACAGTGAGGGATTGGCTAGGCCTCTCCAGCTGTGTTGAGTTCGGGCCATCAGGGAGGGGGAATTCGGCAAGGCCTCTCCAGCGAGTTGGGTTTCGGCTCACAGTGAGGGATTGGCAGGCCTCTCCAAGCGCCACAGCTGTTTGAGTTTGGCCACAGTGGAGGGATTGGCAGGCCTCTCCAGCGCCACAGCTGTGTTGAAGTTCGGACCAACAGGGAGGGATCACCAGGCCATCTCCAGCTGTGGTTGATTCGGCCTCACGTGAGTGGATCGGCAAGGCCTCTCCAGCTTGTTGTTTGGGTTCGGCCACAGTGAGGGATTGCAGGCCTCTTCCACGCCACAGTGTGTTGAGTTCAGCCACAGTGAGGTATTGGCAGACCCTCTCCAGCGCTACAGCTGTGTTGAGTTCGTCCACAGTGAGGGATTGGCAGGCCTCTCCACGCCACAGCTGTGTTGAGTTCGGCCCACTGTGGGGATTGGCAGGCCTCTCCAGCGCACAGTTTAGCTTGTTTTGAGTTCGGTCACTGGGAGGGATAGGCAGCCTCTCCAGCTGTGTTGAGTTCTGGCCACAGTTGAGGGATTTGGCATCCAGCTGCTCTCCAGCGCCACAGCTGTGTTGAAGGTTCGGCCTCAGTGAGGGATCGTCAGGACCTCTCCAGCTGTGTTGAGTTCGCCAACAGTGAAGGGATTCGCCAGGGCCTCTCCAGCTGTGTTGAGGTTCGGCACAGTGAGGGGATCGCCAGGGGCCTCTCCACGCGCCACAGCTGTGTTGAGTTCGGCCACACGGAGGGGATCGCCAGGCCATCTCCAAGCGCCACAGCTGTGTTGAGTTCGGCCACAGGATGGGGATCGTCAGGCCTCACCATCTGTGTTAGTTCGGGCCCACAGGGACGGATCCGTCAGGGCCTCTCCAGCTGTGTTGAGTTCGGGCCACAGGGAAGGGATCGTCCAGGCCTCTCCAGCTGTGTTGAGTTCGGGCCAGCAGTAGGGATCGTCAGGCCTCTCCAGCTGTGTTGAGTTCGGCCACAGTTTTGAGGGATCGTCAGGCCTCCTCCAGCTGGTGTTGAGTTCGGCACAGTGAGGGATCGCCCAGGCCTCTCCAGCTGTGTTGAGTGCCGGCCACAGTGAGGGATCGCCAGGTCCTTCCAGCGTGTTGAGTTCGGCACAGGGAGGGATCGTCAGGCCTCTCCCAGCGGTGTTGTGTTCGGCCACAGGGAGGGATCGTCAGGCATCTCCAGCGCCACAGCCGCGCTGCAGCCGTGCGAGTCGCGGCGGATCAGTGGGGTCGGCGAATGCGAGTCCGCGGCGGATGTGGTGTCACGGCTGAATTTACGAGTCGTGGCGGATCAGTGGGTCGGCGAGGATCTGATGTATCAGGTAATTCAGAGGCAGCCAAACATAGTGATCACGTCGTAGCTCCTAACACTATAATATAATCATATGTCCTACAGCTCCTAACACTATACACACGTCTGCACTGATGCTGGGATGACGCGTATTATCATACTGATGGACCGGGTGAGATGCAGTTGGGCGCGCCAACCCATCCAAGTCCGTTAGCTGACAACTTCCGATGCTGTTGGCGCGCCCAACCCATCCAAGTCGTTAGCTGACAACATCCGATGCGTTGCGCGCCAACCCATCCAAGTCGTTAGCTTGACCAACTTCCGATGCAGTTGGCGCGCCAACCCATCCAAGTCGTTAGCTGACAACTTCCGAATGCAGTTGGCCGCGCCACACCCATCCAAGGTCCGTTTAGCTGACAACTTCCGATGTCTACGTTGGCGAGCCAACCCATCCAAGTCGATTAGCTGACAACTTCGGAATATGCCATGTATTTACAACGGTCCCACAACTCAACATGAATTCCTTTGACATTGGAAAAGTGGTTTATTTTGATCTTGATCGTGCAGGCCATTAAATATTTTATAACGACTGCGAAGTCATTACTAACTGTGGTGAAGCATAAATAAACATAAAAACATAGACATTGGGAACATATACTTAAACATAAAACATAGACATGGAACATAGATTAAACATAATAACTTAGACATGGGGAACATATATTAAACCATAAAACATAGACATGGAACATATATCAAAACAATAAACATAGACATGGAACATATATTAGACATAAACATATACATGAACATATATTAAACATAAACAATAGACATGGAACATATATTAAACATAAAACATAGATCATGGAACATATATTAAACATAAAAACATAGACATGGACATATATTAAACATAAAAAATAGACATGGAACAATATTAAACATAAAACATAGACATGGAACATATATTAAACATTAAACATAGACATGGAACATATTATTAAAACATAAACATAGACATGGAACTATATTAAACATAAAACATAGACATGGAACAGTATATTAAACATAAAACATAGACATGGACACATTATATTAAAACATAAAACATTAGTACATGGAACATATATTTAAACATAAAACAGATAGACATGGAAACATATATTAAACATAAAACAGAGGACATGGAACATATTATTAAACATAAAACATAGACATGGAACATCATACTTAAACCATAAAACATAGACATGGAACATATATTAAACATAAAACATAGACATAGAACATACTATTAAAACATACAAACATAGACATGGAACATATATTATAACATAAAACATAGACATGGAACATATATAAACATAAAACATAGAACATTGGAACATATATTAAACATAAAACATTAGACAAAATTAATGAAATCAAAATAAACCAAACGTTAAATTAATGTTTATGTTTAATCACAGTCGTAACATATCCCTCCTGTGCCTGCCGCCCTCAGTTGGATAATTCTGAATGTTCACTGCGTTATCACCGTAAACATATCTCCTGTGCCTGCCGCACTCAGTCGGTTAATTTGATGTTCCTACTGCGTATCACCGTAACATATCTCCTGTGCCTGCCGACTCAGTTAGTTAATTTGAATGTTCAACTGCGGGTATGGTAATAAAGTACACGTGAAGTGCTCTCTTAAATAGGGTACTGAATAAAAGTGCCGTCTGAACTATTGTATATATCCGCAGAACAAGATGCGGGCCCTCTGTCCGCTGGTGTTCCGTTACGTGTCGAGCGGGGAAGCAGGGCGCGCCATTCCCCCCCCCAAACAGGACGCCATTCCCCCCGAAACCGAACCCGATTCCCCCGACACGATCCCATTCCCCGAAAGCGAATAGTCTGGTCTGCATCCAATCAACATCTCTCCAAGATAAAACATCACATTCTCTTTAAGCTGATAGATATTGGGTAAATTAATTAATTAATGTAACATTGTTGGGTCATTGAATGCAGGCACGTTACCAGGATTTCGTCATGATTCGGGGGGGGGGGGCTCAAAGGGGCCCATTCCCAAGCGTTGAAAGGGCCCCTTCCCAAGCTATTGAAAGGGCCAAACAAAACGGATGTAAAAGGTTTGTTTCAATGATGTAAAATGCAGTATGACAGGTATGGCACTAGGCCATTACCAACTTTTAGGAGCTGGAGTTTGCAAACTGCCATATCAACTTTGGAAACCTAGCGACACAATTTGGAATCAGCTATACCCACCAGGTTCGAATATTTTTTAAGCTCCTTGGAACTCAAACAAACGAAGGAACCTGGAACTCAAACCCAATTGTGGCGCGGAGCGGCGTGAAAATGTTTAGTCTTGGTGCCCCTGCCCCTGGATATGCATTCTCATTCAATGCGTCGGCATTGCGTATGTGCGGACTTCTAACAGTATTATCGTGCGTTTAAAAAGTCCGGTAAAAAAGTGCTAAAGCGAACTCTTATCTTGCCCAATTATATGGGAAAGTAGCAACATAACAACACAAATGCGCCGAGAAAACGGAGGCGATTTTTCTGTTCTATAAACCATAGGCGTAACCACCTCCGAAAGTAGGCGGGGACGGAGGCACTTTGAAGTTGATTCTTTCCATACCACGAGCCAATTAGGCGTAATGTTTAAAATCCGAAAATGTTACTGGAGACTGATCCCCAGTGAACCCCAGGGTGGTTACTGCGGCCTGTTTCTAACCCGCATTATTAATTGAATATGTTGTTAAAAAATTGCGCCGCAGAGCGGTGCGAAAATTGAGTTGTACTTCCCTGGACAACTGCATTCTTACTGTTGAAGAGCCCTGGGTCCCCTTTCAGATCGTCTAGGGCCCTCGACCTTTCAACGCCCCTTCCGACCTGTTCAGGGACTCATCTGGGATCCCGCGGAAAAGACATGATGTGGAGTGGGTGATATATATATATATATATATAATATATGATATATATATATATATAATGATATATATAATATATATATTATATATTATAGATATATATATTAAATACAAAGAAAGCACTTACTCTACAAGAAAACAAAAATCGGAGCTTTCGGGTATATTGTAACACCCTTCCGTTAGCGATTAAGAGGCATAAGGGTGTTTCAATATTACCACGAAAGCTCCTATTTTAAATATTTGTATGGTGGAGTAAGTCCCTCTTTGTATTTAATTCCTTCATCTGGGATCTCTACGCCGCCTTTGCTCCCCTTTCGGTCTGGCAGGGACTCTCCTGACCTTCCAAGAAGGCCCCTCTTGTTGTAGTCCAGGGCCATTTCGCCTGTTCAGAGGAGGTCCTTCCGACCTGGCAATGGACTGCGCTGGCTGCTTTAGTCGCCTTGCGACACATGCTCCTGAGGAGCCCACCCGATACCTGCCCTGCGGGCCCCCTCCGTGCTGACTAGGGAACCCATTCGGCATGTTCAGGGGCCTTCTGACCTACCTAGTGGCCCTTTCGAACTTGGTCAAGGGGCCCCTTCCTGATCTGCAAAGGGTGCCCTTTGAACTTCCCAGGGGCCCTCTGGGTCTTTTCCCAGGGGCTCTCAGCCTGCTAGGGGCCCATATGACCTGGCAAGGGAACTGCGCTGGCTGCTTTGTCGCCCTGCTGACATGCTCAGGGGCCCCCTCGACCCTGCCCACATGCCCAGGGGTCTCAGCTGTTGTGATAGGGACCCATTCACGTGTTCAGTGGGGCCCTCTGACCCGTTCAGGGGCCCATTTCAGTCCTGGTCAGGACCCCTCTGACATGCACAGGGCCTCCTTTGAAACGTCCCAAGGGGTCCTCTGGTCTTTCATGCGAGGGGCCCCTGGTGCCCTTTAAAGGGCCTCTGAAGTGCTCTTAAACTCTAAAACCACGCTTTAGCGTGGGTAAAGAGTTCCATGATGTCGCCTCCAGGGGGGGGGGGGGGGCTAGGCCGCCCCCGCCGCCCGGCCCCCTTGGCTACGTAACCTGATTGAATGTCCTCAGATTTCAGAGGGGAAACAAAAACAACAATTACCCATTTTTGCCAGCATAACTTTATTTCCGTCAGCTCCACAACGTTCAAACGGATCATATTTTGCAACAGTAATGAATTCCGTTACGCCGTAACCCGCCTCGTATACGCCTTTCAACTGTTCGCTCCGACTGTGGGTTAATTTGGACACAGAATTTCGCGGTTAAGGAGAGTCCGGGTGCATTGGGACGGCTGCGCGTGCCCAAGGCCCACATCTCAGTAAGTAACTTTGGTCACGCAAACATAAGCTCCATGCAGACAGGTCTGACGTCTGGTTAGACGAATTGATAGTGTTCCAATAGGTGTCAGTCAGCTGCAAACTGTTGCAGGGGGAGGACTGCCCGTGTCTTAGCCGGTCAGTGATGTGCAGGGAGGAGCTGCCCGTGTCTAGCCGGTCAGTGTGTGCAGGGGCAGGACTGTCCCGTGTTCTAGCCGTTCAGTGTTGATGCAGGGGAGGGACTGCCCGTTGTCTAAGCCGGTCAGTGTGTTTGTCAGGGGAGGACTAGCCGTGTTCTAGCCGGTCAGTGTGTGCAGGGGAGGACTGTCCGTGTCTAGCCGGTCAGGGTGTGCAGGGGAGGGACTGCCGTGTCTAGACCGGGTAGTGTGTGTGCATGGGGTGGACTGCCCCGTGTCTAGGCGTCAGGAGTGTGCAGGGGGAGGACTGTCCGTTTGTCTAGCGGTCTGTGTGTACAGGGGGAGGACTTGCCCGAGTCTAGCCGGCCAGTGTGTGCAGGGGGAGGACTGCCCGTGTCTATGCCGGTCAGTGTGTGCAGGGGAGGACTGTCTGTTGTCCGTGTCTAGCCGGTCCAGTGTGTGCAGGGGGAGGACTGGTCCGGGTCTAGTCCGGTCAGTGTGTGCAGGGGAGGACTGTACGTGTCCTAGCGGTCAGTGTGTGCAGGGTGAGGACTGTACGTGTCTAGCCGGTCAGTGTGTGCAGGGGAGGACAGCACCGTGTCTAGCCGGTCAGGTGTGTGCAGGGGGAGGACTGTCCCGTGTCTAGTCCGGCCAGTGTGTGCAGGGGGAGGACTGTACGTGTCCCTAGCCGTTGTCAGTGTGTGCAGGGGAGAACTGCCCCGTTCTAAGCCGGTCAGTGTGTGCAAGGGGGAGGACTGCCCGTGTCTAGCCGGTCAGTGTGTGGTGGGGAGGACTGTCCGTGTCTAGCCGGTTCAGTTGTGTCAGGGGGAGGACTGTCCGTGTCTAGCCGGTCAGTGTGTGCAGGGGAGGACTGCCCGTGTCTAGCACCGTTCAGTGTGTGCTAGGGGGAGGACTGCCCGTATCTTAGTCGGTCAGTGTGTGCCAGGGGAGGACTGCCCGTGTCTAAGACGGTCAGTGTGAGCGGGAGGACTGTCCGTGTCTAGCCGGTCAGTGTGTGCGGGGGAGGACTGTCCGTGTCTAGCCGGTCAGTGTGTGCAGGGGGAGGACTGTCCGTGTCTAGCCGTGCAGTGTGTGCAAGGGGGGGTCTGCCCGTGTTCTTAGGGAGGCCGTTCAGTGTGTGCAGGGGAGGACTGCCACTGTGTCTTAGTCGAGGTCAGAGTGGTGCAGTTGGTGGGACGATGCCCGTGTCTAGACGGTCACGTGGTGTGCAGGGAAAGGGGGAAAAACTGTCCGTGTCTAGCCGGTCAGGTGTGTGCGGGGGGAGGACTGTCCGTGTCTAGCCGGTCAGTGTGTGCAGGGGAGGGACTGCCCGTGTCTAGCCGGTCCAGTGTGTCCAGGGGAGACTGCCCGTCGTCTAGGCCGGTCAGTGTGTGCAGGGGTGAGGACTGTCCGTTGTCCGTGTCTAGCCGGTCAGTGTGTGCAGGGGAGGACTGTCCGTGTCCTAGCCGGTCAGTGTGTGCAGGGGAGGGACTGCCCGTGTCATAAGCCGGTCAGTGTGTGCAGGGGGAGGACCTGCCGCTGTCCAAGCCGGTCCATGTGTGTGGAGGGTGATGGACTGTCCCTGTGTCTAGGAGCCGGTCAGTGTTGTGCAGGGGGAGGACTGTCCGTGTCTAGACGGGTCAGTGTGTTACAGGGGGGAGTGACTGTCCGTGTCCTAGCCGGTCAGGTGTGTTGCAGGGGAGGACTGTTCCCGTGTCTAGCCGGTCAGTGTGTGCAGGGGAGGACTGTACGTGTCTAGGCCGGTCAGTGGAGTTGCAGGGGAGGACCTGTCCGTTGTCCGTGTCTAGCCAGTCAAGTGTGTGCAGGGGGAGGGACTGTCCCGTGTCTAGCCGGCCAGTGTGTGCAGGGGGGAGGACTGTCCGTGTCTAGGCCGTCAGTGGTTCGACAGCAGCCACAATTCGCGCTGCATTATTACAAAATTACAGACGCTTGACAAACAGCATACACAGCTTCTGTCAGCCATACCCCCACTGGGCCACCATACGCAACGAAACCCCGCGACTCATCAACAGAGTCGAGGTCAGGCCGAGCCTGACTGCATAGCCGGTCACCAGCAGGACTGCTCGGACTCGCTCCGGCTCCCGGGCCGCGGGACTGCTCCGGCTCCGGGGCGACAGTGAGCCAGCCGTGCCTGCCGGAAAACTGCGCACGGTTAGACGGTCGGCCAAGGGCGGATCAGAAAATCTTCAAGGGTTGGGTACATCAATTGCAGTGGTGCCCCTACCTTATACCCCAAATCTGAAACTCAACGATTTTGGTCCCACTATATTTTGAGGGTGCCACCTATTTCAGCATTTTTTTAATTGACAAAACGGCTATAGCTATTTGCAATATCAGTCTACCATGTTATCATTAAGCTGCCGCGGATGGTGCATACAATATATACATTTGTGCAGTCAAGGGCGGTCCCAGACGACTGATGAAGAGGGGGTGGGGGGAGAGGGCAAACTTGACCAAGAGGGTAGATCGAGGGTTCGTGACCTCCAAGGGGCGGGGGTGGTAGCCGTTCTTTACAAGCAGTAATCTTAATGCATGCGATAGCAGTGTATTCATATTGCTTTGTGTCTTGTGCGGACCTTCAAAAATGTTATTGAACTAAAAAATATGCAGGCTTTTGCGAAGGGAGAAGGCGGGGCAAAGAAGAAAAATGAAGAAATGTGTTACAAAAGCTGCCTTAAAAACACAAAAAAACTACCAATGGTATTTACGCAAAATGGACACCACAAAACTATTATTCGCGCCGCGAAGTGGTGCCAAAATTTGAGGGTTTTTGAGCGGGGCTGGAGAACTAATTTTTAACCAGAATACAGGGTCCAAATCGAGGAAATAAAAGTCTGGAGCAAAAGGTGGTCAAAAGTCATGTTGCCCCCCCCCCCCCCCCCTCCTCCATTAAGGCCAAAGGTGGTGCCATGACCCAATTGCCCCCCCCCCCCCCCCTCTGCGGCGTCCAGTGTGTACAGTCTATATAGACCCCTTTTAATATCTGGAAAAGACAAGTGATTTTTTTTGCGCCGCGCGAGCGCGGATTTTCGTCCCGATAGGTTCTATATGTAATCGAGCCAAAGGGCTCACCAAGTACAGCCACTCAATGAGATTCCTCCACCGCAAAGATAAAAAGGAATTTCGCCAGCGGTGGCACCAAATGTGGAATTTTTGTATACTTTTTACTCAGAAAATTCGAACAGCTTGGTTGCAGTTGCTTAACCAGTTTCAAATACGTTTCATGGACTTCCAGGCATGACGGACATAAAAAAAAATATCAAATGCGGGCACCTGGGGTTCGTTTCGCGACAACAACAAAAAAAAAACGATAGTCCTCGTTGACATCGATGATTTATCAGGGACGCACGTATATGTGGGTAATATGCGCCGCGAAACGGCGCGTTTTTGTCTTTATTGTTGTTCCATTTCGCATAAAATAGGTTGGTGGTTTCAGTAAATTATTGTTGGGGGGCACAGTGCCTTTGGTGCCCCCGCCTCCCTCTCCTGGATTCAAGGGGGCACGGTGC
Source organism: Chirona hameri (assembly GCA_036785665.1). Taxonomy (NCBI): domain Eukaryota; kingdom Metazoa; phylum Arthropoda; class Thecostraca; order Balanomorpha; family Balanidae; genus Chirona; species Chirona hameri. The sequence goes on along the minus strand of JAXIVJ010003385.1, from coordinate 412 downwards.
CCGGTGCCCGGTGCCCCCCCCCCCCCCCCCCCCCCCCCTCCGCCCCCCCCCCCCCCCCCCCCCCACCCTTGTTCCACCATCTAGGAAGCGGATCCCGACTCCCGAGGGGCCCTTGGGCCTCCGCGATCCGAGTACGTTGTATGCCTCTGTATAAAGGCGCGTATGGTGCCCCTTCATAGCCCAATGGACGGGAGGCATGAAGGTTCCATTTTTATTTGCATAATTTAGCAATTTGAATTAGTCGTACTCATTTCGCGAAATAAAATATAAAAGTTTTCCCATCGACCAATGCTTGTGATTCATGGCGGCACAGGCCATTGTTTCCTTCCTGGATCTAAGGAGGCATGGTGGCCCCGGTGCCTCCCCTCGCCCCACAAAGCCGCCTACTGGCACGGTGGTGCCCCTTGGTACA
>JAXIVJ010003384.1:42500-94938 GCA_036785665.1 Chirona hameri | reverse complement strand
ATATATATATATATATATATATATATATATATATATATATATATATATATATATATATATATATATATTATATATATATATATATATATATATATATATATATATATATATAATATTTTGCATCATTCATTGGCAGCGGATCTTCTCGAGGGACAGGACCAGGCTTGCAATCAACACAATTTATTGTGTTGTGTTATGAAGGCGGTGCTCGCGGCCCAGCAAGTCCGCATCGCCAATCTCGAGGGGCGCGCAATCAGGCGCGCCGCTCACGACGAGAACCTAGGTGGCGGCGGGACCGCCCCAGCGACCTCTGCTGCTTCCCCTACAGCAGACCGACCCGCTCTCGGGCACGCAGCAGCGGTTGCAGACATCCCAGCATCCCGAATCGCCACAAACGGTGTGATAGTGTGCCCCCTCAATACTTTCCTGGAGCCGCATCTGCGGTGTCATGCCCGCTGGCATGTCGGCCGGCGGGTGGGGACTGCGGCCGCCTGGCGTGTGCGCGGGAGTCTGGTACGAAGAGTAATACAGACTGGACGAGCGCTACCGTGTGTTACATGGCGCAGCCGGCAGGGTTTTTGACCGCGCTGTTTAAGTTATACGGGACTCGGTTATGCGGAGACAGTGAGACAGTGATGCCTCAGGACAGTGAGAGTGATGTTGTCGCGCACGGAGCTGGCCCAGCGTGGGCCGGTCGTCACACACGACCCGACAGGCTGGACATCGCCAGCGACAGAGGCGAGCTCTTCAACGTCTGGCGGGGGCGATGGGAGGACTACGTTCTGCTGTCCGGTCTGTAAAGGGCGGAGCCCCGCGTTCAGATGGCTGCTCTCCGAGACTGCCTCACAGACGACGCCATCAGAGTGCTGCGAAACCTGGAGATAAGTGAACGCGACCGTTCCGATGTAAAAGCATCTATTGACGCTCTAAAAAAAAATATGCAAACGGTCAGGTCAACGAAGTAATTGAACGTAAACAGTTCAAAAAGAGTACAGGCACAGGGCGAATCCTTTGATGATTTCTTAACGTCCCTTACAGAACTCGCCCGCAGTTGCAATTTGTGCAATGAATGTCGCGATTCTCTCATAAGGGATAGAGTTATTATGGGTCTGAGGTCCGCAGAGACCGTGAAGTGTCTGTGTGCGACACTAGACCTGTCTCTGGCGGCCGCCGTTACTGTTTGCAGGGCGCAGGAGGCGGCGTGCTGCGATGCATAGGTGCTGTACGGCTGCGCTCCTGATGGCTCGTCAGCCCTGCAGGTCCAGTCTCCGCAGTCGGGTGTCGGCCCGGCGACCTGCACCGGGTGCGGCCGGCGGCAGCACCGGCCCGACCTGCAGTGCCCCGCCCGCGGACAGCGGTGCCGTGCCTGCAAAGGACTGCACCACTTCGCAGCTGTGTGTCGGTCGAGGACCGACTATCAGCGGGGGCCGCGTGACTGGTACCCATCGTCGCCGCGTGACCGGTACCCATCATCACCGCCGCGTGACCGGTACCCATCGTCACCGCCGCGTGACCGGTACCCATCGTCACCGCCGTGTGACCGGTACCCATCGTCACCGCCGCGTGACCGGTACCCATCGTCACCGCCGTGTGACCGGTACCCGTCGTCGCCGCGTGGCCGGTACCCATCGTCACCGCCGCGAGGCAGGTACCGGTCACCATCCCCGCGCGGCCGGTACCGTTCCGTGTCACGTGACCGTCGCCCGTCTTCACCTCCGCTTCGCGGCCGTCGCCAGCCGTCTCCGGGTCGCAGCAGCCGGGTCCGATTTCAGCGGGATGACTGTGCGATAACTTCTGGAGGCTACGGAAACCCCAACGCGTCTACCATCATCGCCTCTGCATCCGTCCAAGGTGCTCCAAGGATACGGGTGCGTGTAGAGGCGTACGAAGCTGCTTCAGTAGAGGCGCTGCCTGATACTGGAGCCGATGTCAGCGTCGGAGGTCTTCAGTTCCTGGATGACATGTGCGAGTTTCCTGGAAACCTGCTCTCGGCAGATGAACATCCGAAGGCGGCAAACGGAGAGATCATCAGGTCCATCGGTGTTCTGCCCGTCCGCATCACCCTGGGTGACGTCACAGTCGACGGACAACATCAACATTCTTCCCAGCGTAACAGGCCTACTGCTCTCATGGGAAACCACCCGGAGCCTGCACATCATCCCCGGAGACTATCCGCGCCAAATCGGGAGCACCGATGGCTCGTGCATGGATGCCAGTGGTGGCGCTTCAAAGCGGCCGCGTGCGCCACCGGCTACCGCCGCGCACTCAACTGCGTTGGTCAACGAGAGACAGGACTGCTCAGTTCGGCGCACTGCTAGACAGGCTGCATCAGCGACATCTATATCGCAAGTCGACGAGAATGTGGCGCCATCTTTGCAGCGAGAATCGCTACAGGGCTGCAGTCAGGCTGCAGCGCCAACTACATCACCATCCGATGAGGAAGTGGCGCCATCTACGAGGCGAGAATCGCCCCGCGAAGAGCCGGCGCCACCTGGAGGACGAAGACCACCGGGTCTGACGGAATTTCCCGACGTGGTACGGGAATTCCCTTCAGTCTTCGATGGAAACATACGATGCATGCCGGGAGAATAATACAAGATCCACCTGCGTGAAGATGCAGTGCCATTCTGCGTCACCGCCCCACGGCGCGTACCCCTGTCATATCGAGAGCCCCTGAGGGAGGAACTGAGCCGACTGGAGGATCAGGACATCATCTTCCCGGTGACAACTCCGACTGATTGGTGTGCTCCAATCGTTGTCAGCGCCAAGAAGGGAGGGTGGCATCAGGCTCTGTGTGCATCTCTCGATGCTGAACAAACACGTCCGCCGAGAACGCTACCAGTCCCCGACCCCGGCGGAGGAAGTAGCATCCATTGTTGGACAGCGCGCCCAATGGTTCACAGTGGTTGATGCCGCCAAAGGATACCACCAGTGTCCCCTTGCTGAAGAGAGCAGACTCCTGACAACGTTCACCACCCCGTTTGGAAGATACGCGTTCAAACGCGCGACGTACGGAGTCGCGTCGATATCGGAACACTACAACCGACGGATGGATGAGGCGCTGCAGGGAATGTCCGATTACTACCAGAAGGTGGTAGACGATGTCGTCATCTTCAGCAGCACGCTGGAAGAGCACGTCCATCATGTTCGAGAGCTCCTGTCGCGGTGCGAGGAACGAGGAATTTCCCTCAACCTGGGAAAGCTTCAGCTGGCTCAGCGTTCTGTGAAGTTCGCTAGTTTCGTCGTGTCACACGAGGGGAACAGGCCCAACCCGCACCTGACTGAAGCCCCTCTCTGCGTTTCCGACGCCCAGCAACATCTCCGACCTGCGAGGTTTCTTCGGACTTGTCAACCAGCTGGCTTCATTCGTCGACAACATCGCAGAGTTGATGGAACCTCTACGCCCTCTTCTGAGCCCAAAGAACGCTTTCCAGTGGGAAGAACACCATCAGCAAGCGTTCCAGAGGGCTAGAGAACGTCTGACTTCAGTACCGACGCTCGGGTACTTCGACCCCACCAGACCAACGACACTCGCGACCGACGCCAGCCGCAAGAAGGGTCTGGGCTTCGTTCTGCGACAGGCTGACAGAGATGGCAGATGGTGCGTGATCCAGACCGGATCGCGTTTCCTCAGTGATGCTGAAACACGCTACGCAACCATCGAGCTTGAGGCGTTATCTGTCTGCTGGGCTCTGCAGAAGTGCCGACTGTTCGTCGGTGGACTGCCAAACGTTGAATTACTGACTGATCATCGCCCCCTCGTGCCAATCTTGAACAGTAAAACGCTGGACGAGATTGAAAATCCAAGGCTGCAACGTTTGAAGCTGCGGATGAGCGAGTTTGGACACTTCACAGCCACGTGGGTACCAGGTTCACAGCACAGTGCCGCGGACGCGCTGTCCAGGAACCCGATCGAGCGCTCGAATGAAGGCGACGAGTGCGGAGAAGATGCCTCGGCTGCATGTGTGCAGTCGATCGTGGTCAGCGAACTTCGGGCCCATCGCGCCGACGTCCGCCTCAAAGAAGTTCGCGAAGCGGTGGCCATGGATCCTGAGTTTCAGTTGCTCGTGGAAACCATTCAAGATGGGTTCCCCAATAACAAGTCTGAAGTAACGGAAACCGTGAAAAGGTACTGGCCGGTTCGCGATCGGTTGACAGTGGATGATGGCATCGTGCTCTGTGGATGCAGAGTCGTCATACCCGCGTCCCTCCGAAAGCAGACACTGGTTACGCTCCATTCAGGACACCTGGGCCAGGAGAGAACCACATCCAGGGCGCGTCAGATCGTCTGTTGGCCGGGTATGGATACCGACATAGACAACATCACGCGGCAGTGTGAGCGATGTCAGAGTGAGCTGCCGTCTCAACAACGGGAGACGCTGATCCAGCACGAGCCCGCGGAACGCCCGTTTCAAAACCTGGATGCGGACATCGCGAGTCACGCCGGAGGTAAATATCTGATTGTTGTTGATGGATTTTCCGGGTGGCGTCATGTGGAATACCTGGGTGTCCAGTCTAGCACCAGTAAAGTCATATCAGCGCTGCTGAAGGTGTTCCGCCAGGTCGGAGTCGCTGACACCCTGTGGAGTGATGGGGGCCCAGAGTTTACTTGATATCTGTTCCGCGATTTTCCTAGAAAATGGGGCGTAATTCATCACACCTGGTCTCCTCATTATCCCCAATCTAATGGTCGTGCCGAGTCAGGAGTGAAGTCTGCCAAAAAGTTGTTGAGAAGATGTTGGGATCTCCGCAGGGGTCGACTGGATGAGGTAGCCTGGACCAGCGGGATCCTCCAGCACTGGAACACGCCAGGGAGCCACGGTGCATCACCAGCCCAGATCGTGTACGGACGGCCGATCCAGGATACTCTTCCATCGCACCCCGACATCTACAAACGCCAACCTCCAGCTGATTTCGAAGACAGACGGCAGAAGCAGTATCGACACATCAAAGAAGAATACGATAGCCGAGCACGGGATCTGCCCGAGTTCCCAGTCGGAGCTCGCGTGCGAGTGCAGGACCCTCGCACTCGCCGGTGGGAGAGATGTGGTACAGTAATCGCCGCAGGTTCGCACCGGAGATACCGTGTGCGTTTCGACGACGGCGGTGCAGTGGATCGCAACCGGTGCCACCTTCGCAGGAGATATGCCGTCATCGAACCAGGCTCGGCTGCGCGGAGAAGCACGTCGGGCTCCTCGGACTCGGCGCCGCGGGCCGGCGCTGAGGCGCGGAGCGGAGCCGGTCCGGCGTCGCGGGAGTCGGCGCGCCTAGCTGAGGGCGCGCCACCGCTTCGCCGATCAACAAGGATCAGAAGACGGCCGCAGCGTCTGATCGAGGAGATCTAGAGAAGCAGTAACGTATGTGCGGCGATTATGTTCGGTTTCTGTTACGGTGTGTTCTTTATTGCGGTAATTTGGGCAGGAGTCAAGAACGGTTTATTTGACCGCTATTATAGCCGTTGCTGTCATATGCTTACTCGTTCACATTACGTTATGGTTTGTAATGTAGGTATGTACTAATCATAAGATGACGAGTCCCTACTGCGGGACTCGCCGGGGGGAGGGAGATGTGATAGTGTGCCCCCTCAATACTTTCCTGGAGCCGCATCTGCGGTGTCATGCCCGCTGGCATGTCGGCCGGCGGGTGGGGACTGCGGCCGCCTGGCGTGTGCGCGGGAGTCTGGTACGAAGAGTAATACAGACTGGACGAGCGCTACCGTGTGTTACAAACGGAAGTGACCGCTTCTCCGAGCCAGCTGACCTCACCGTGAGTCAAGATGTCCGCCCTACTGCTGGCGAGCCCGCGGGGGCAAGCTAGGCTCGAGCCCTGCTCGGAGGACCACCACTGACGCAGACGTGGTGATGAGAGCGGTCCCCGCCGCAACCCCACCGACCGAGACAGCAGCAGTGGCACCGAGACAAGCTGAAGGCACATTTTCTAGCGAGGCAGCTGCACACATCGCCACGAACGCACCCGTAAGCATGGCTCCTCATTTCACCGGAGTTACCGCAGCTACTGTGCCTGCGCCTGTCTCCTCATCGCCCCATCCCGGATCGGCGCTCGCTACGGAAGATCACCGTGCCGAAAGGCTATATCAGGGCCGGCCTGTCACCACAACGATTGGCTTTGCCGCTGAGATGGCTCGCACTCTAGATATTGACCGTCTCGCTGGGGCAAAGTGGCACAGATGCAGCATCGGGCTGGCTCCAGTCCTGATACGGACTGTGAAGACAGTGATAGTGGACAACTATGAGCCGACAGCGCATTCCCAGTGTAGACGGCCGCCGCGTGCGAATCTCGGCCGATCAGCCGCTCTTCCGACTCCTGGGGCGCCCGTGCCTCGACGGAGCACCACTCAACTAGGCCCCGGCCGCCGATACATCGCCGTGTCTGCTGTTATCGACACCGGCGATGCGACCGACATCAGAGTCGTGCCGCCGGCTTCCGTGCCGGCCACCTTCATCTTGGAAGGCGTCCACCCGGACACTCCGGACAGTACTGTACGCAGAGTTGTGTCCAGCGTCGTGCGCAATCTAAGCAGGTTCCAAAAACTCGAGCTCAGCGGCAAAGCCAGAGGTAAATAATTCCTCTTCACCGCTGACAACCGTGAAGAAAGTGCTGTCCTCGATCCGGCTAACTGGCCACTCGGCCTCCAAGTGCGAAGAACGGAGGATAGAAGTCGGCAACTCATCCACGAGACGTCCGTAAAACGCCCCTCTGAACCCGCCCATCAAGATCAGCAGCAGCAACGACCTCAGGGGCGGAACCAGCAGCAGCAGCAGAAACAACGACCGCGCCCGAAGCAGCAGCACCCGAAGCAGTTTGCGCGACAGCAAGGCTGCCATCTGCTGCGCCAAGAATCGTGGAGGCAACAACAGATGCCGCAGGCGAGGCACCAGCAGCTAGGGTGCACTGATGCTGGTTGGCGATCTCAACTGCCTCCTCCCTCGACTGCCACCGGCGCAGCGCCCCACGCGCTGGGCCCAGCTCCGTGGCTTCAATGCGTTTAGTCGGGAGATCCAACGGCTGCTCGACGAGCAGGATCTGGTCACTGCCGAGTTCTGCTTTAAAGGAAATAGTTCACCTTCGGAAAGTTTTTCAGAACACGATTTTATTATATTTTTTAATACAGTTTCTTTTTTTCTTTTCAAAAATGGTCCTACATCGCGCCAATTCAGGACAGAAGGTCGTAAATTATTAATGGTATGGTGTGCGTTATTAGTCTGCGCATGCTCAGACCAGTGCTGGCACTCTCAGACGGTACGGTATATCATATATGCGCCACATTCCTTCGCCAAAAAGTCAAATATCTTCGGCTGGAGAGTCTTTTCAGCCAATACAAGTTGCAGATAAGGATTTCTCAACACGTGCTACAAAACTGCTATTTCAGTTCAAAATCCCATGTTGAAGGTGAACTATTTCCTTTAATCAGATGGTTGATTTTACTTATGAGCGCGGTGGTCACAGGACACATATCGACCACATTGTCGTGCCCCACGCATTTGTCGGTAACCAGCTACAGTCGTGTAACATTGTCCCACCATGTCCAGATAACCTTAGCCCCCATCTGCCCCTACAATACACGCTGATGCTAACAGTTAGTAGCGAGGGCAGGAGGGAGCCTGCGGGACACGACGCTTGCTTCAGCCGCCGCACGGTCCTAGACTGGAGCAGCAGTGAGCGGAACGAGGCCTACCGCAGGTGCTTGGCTGAGTGGCTGGCGTTGACGACTCCCCTATGCCCCAATGCTGAGCAAATAGATAGCCAGCTGACGGCGTCCATCCATGAGGCTGCTGCCGATGCTGGCTGCTCTCGGCGCTGGAGGCCACCAAAGTCATGGTGGACTCCCGCCGTGTCAGCTGCTCGTGACCGTGCTCGCCTCTGGCACCGAATGTGGACCGACGCTGGCCGGCCCCGGCACACTGTGATGCACGATTGCTTTCGGGCAGCGCGACGGGCATACAGACGTGCCCGAGTGGACGCGGCGCGCGCCAAAGCGGACAGCGGCGCTCGGCTCCTGCCTGTGCTGCGCCGATATATGAAGTTGAAGGCCTGCTGGCGACGCGTGGAGCTCGCGCGCCGCGGCCCAGTCGGCTCGCGCTCCACACTTACCGCCGAAAAAAAAGTGCGCACTCGAGTCGCGGCCTTGATGGCCCAAGCACAGGCCAATCCGGGTCCCAACAGGCTAATCACAGCCGAAGACGTGGCGCGCCTGATACCGGAGCTGAACCGTGACGCGTCACCCGGTGCCGACGGAGTCACCGCCGAGCACCTTCTTAACGGCTCCTCTCCGGCGCTGTTACAGACCCTCGCTAGCCTTCTCACCACGTGCCTCGCGGAAATGCGCGTGCCGGTCAGTTTTTCTAGCAGTACGGTTGTACCGCTCATACAGAAAAGCTGCCTGGACCCAGACTGCGCGGACAGCTATAGGCCAATCTCTCTGGTGTCCCCACAGTGTCAAAATTGCTAGAGATGATACTACTGGATGAAATCAGCAGCTCATTCCAATCTTCCGGACTGCAGTTCGGATTCCTAGGTCACCGTGGCACAAGAGAGGCGACTATGCTTGTACAGGAGGCAGCACAGCAGGAGTGACCTACGAGACAGGACCTACGAGACAGGAGGCAGCACCTGTCTCGTAGGTCCCCCTTGTTTGTTGCCAACTTAGACGCACGGAAATGTTTTGACCGATTATGGCATGCTGGCGTCCTGCTTCGGGCCAGTGCCCACCTGTTTCGGCGAAGCTGGGCGCTTCTTGCGTCAATTGGTACGCCCATCTGACCAGGCACGTAGCCAAGGGGAGGGCGGCGGGGGCGGCCCCCCCCCCCCCCCCCTGGAGGCCAGGAGGGCCCTTCGCGCCGAAAAGGCCGACGAGACCGCGCGAAGCGCGTTATCATAGGCTCTTTACTACACGAAGCGTGGTCTTTAGAGAGTTTAGAGGACTTCAGAGGCCCTTTAGGGCCACCAGGGTCATCTCTGAAAGACCATAGGGCCCCTTGGACGTTCAAAAGAGCCCTGTGCATGTCAGAGGGGCCCCTGGCCAGACCGAAAGGGCCCCTGAGCGGGTCAGAGGGCCCCTGAGCACGTCGAATGGGCCCCCTGAACACGTCGAATGGGCCCCTAGCCAGCACAGAGGGGCCCCTGGGCAGGTTGAGAGGCCCCTGAGCATGTCGACAGGGCGACAAAGCGGACAGCACAGTTCTTTGCCAGGTCATAAGGGCCCCTGAGCAGGTTGGAGGGCCCCTGGACAGACCAGAGGGCCCCTGGGAAGTTAAGAGGGTCCCTGTGCAGGTCAGAGGGGACCAGACCGAAAGGGCACCTAGGTGGGTCAGAAGGGCTCCTGAACATGCCGAATGAGCCCCTAGCCAGCACGGAGGGGCCCCAGGGCAGGTCGGAGGGCCCTCGGAGCATGTCGCAAGGCTACAAAGCAGCCAGCGCAGTCCCTTGCTAGGTCGGAAGGGCCCCTTAGAAGGTTAAAGGGCCCCTGTAGAGACCAGAGGGCCCCTGGAAAGTTAAAAGGGCCCCTGCGCAGATCGGAGGGGCCCCTGACCAGACCGAAAAGACCCCTGTGCGGGTAAGAAGGGCCCCTGAGCATGCCGAGGTGGCCCCTGGCCTGCACGGAGGGGCTCCAGGGCAGGTCGGAGGGCCCCTTGAGCATGTCGGCAGGGCGACAAAGCAGCCAGCGCAGGCCGACCAGAAGAGTCGCTGGGCCGATCGGAGGGGCTCCTGGGCAAGTCAGAGGGGCCCCTGGCTAGACCGAAAGGGTCCCTGGGCCGGTCGGAAGGCCCCTTGGACATGCCGGATGAGTTCCTAGCCAGACTGGAGGGGCCCCTGGGCAGGCCGGAGGGGCCCCTGAGCAGGGGCGGCGGATTGCGGGGCAGGGTACCCAAAATTCCCCCCAGTCGAAAATCCTGGGGGGCAAAGGGTAGTTTTGGCCGCCCCCCCCATATTTTAGCCTGCTCAATCTGGGGGCAACATGACCCTTCCCCTCCCCAGGATTTGTATTTGAGGGGAGGGGGATTTTGGGTACCCTGCGCCCCGCAATCCGTCGCCCCTGCCCCTGAGCATGTCGGCAGGGTGACAAAGCAGCCAGTGCAGTCCCTGGCCAGGTCGTAAGGACCTCTGAACCGGCCGAATCGGCCCCTTGACACACAAGAGGGGCTTCTCGGAAGGTCGACTCAGAAGAGTCTCTGGTGAGACCGGAAGGGTCAAAGCACGTAGAGATCCCAGATGAAGATTAAATACAAAGAGGACTGACTCCACAATACAAATATTAAAAGCGGAGCTTTCTGGTATATTGTAACACCCTTCGTCAGAGTGCTACAATATACCCGAAAGATCCGATTTTATTTTTTCCTGTAGAGTAAGCCCTCTTTGTATTATATATATATATCACCCACTCCACATCATGTCTTTTCGCTTCGCGGATCCCAGATGAGTCCCTGAACAGGTCGGAAGGGCGTAGAAAAGGTCAGAGGGGCCCCTAGACGATCTGAAGGGACCTTGGGCCTTTCAACAGTAAGAATACAGTTGTACAGGGAATAAAACTCAAAATTTTCGCGCCGCTCCGCGGCGCAATTGAACTAAAATCGGTCAGTTTCTCGGCGCATTTATATATTATGTTGCTACTTTCCTATATTATTGGGCAAAATAGTTCACGTTAGCACTTTTCCCCCGCACTTTTAAACGCACAATATAGCAATGTTAGAGGTCCGCACCATACGCAATGCGACGCATTGATGAGAAAGCAACCCAGGGCATACAACTCAAAATTTTCGCGTCACTCCGCGGCGCAATTTGTTTAAGAGTTCCAGGTCTTGAGCTAAAAAATATTCTAAGTTGGTATAGCTGATTCCAAATTCGTGTCGCTGGTTGCAAAGTCGATGTGGCAGTTTGCTAATTTCAGCTCCCAAACGTTGGTATGACCCATGCCATACCTGCCATACTGTATTTTCCAACCTTGTAACGTGCCTGTCAATGCGGTTTTTTTTTTGGGGTGGGGGGGGGCTGAGTGGCACTTGTGCGGACAGGCATTGTCGTACAGGGAGGAGACAGAGCACCTGGGAGTGCAGCTTCGCTCGCAGCTGCAAGGTGCCGATCACGTGAACGCGCGACTGCGCCGTGGTAGAGGGGCTTTCTTCGGTCTCACGCCAGCCGGCACCTGCCGGCGGCAGACAAGGCCTACCTTTGGCGCGCTGTATTTCAGCGATGCATTTTGCGGTGACCATCGCCTTCGCTGTGTTTTATTAAAGGAAATAGTTCACCTTTTGATTTTTTTTCAGAACACGATTTTATTATATTTTTTAATACAGTTTCTTTTTTTCTTTTTAAAAATGGTCCTACATCGCGCCAATTCAGGACAGAAGGTTGTAAATTATTAATTTGATCGTGTGCGTTATTGGTCTGCGCATGCGCCATGCAGTGCTGGCACAATTCAGACGGTACGGTATATCATATATGCGCCGTATTCCTTCGCCAAAAAGTCAAATATCTTCGGCTGGAGAGTCTTTTCAGCCAAGAAAAGTTCCAGATAAGGATTTCTCAACACGGGCTACAAAACTGCTATTTCAGTTCAAACCCCATGTTGAAGGTGAACTATTTATTTCCTTTAAAGGAAATAGTTCACCTTCGGAAACTTTTCAGAACACGATTTTATTATATTCTTTAATACAGTTTCTTTTTTCTTTTCAAAAATGGTCCTACATCGCGCCAATTCAGGACAGAAGGTTGTAAATTATTAATGTTATGGTGTGCGTTATTGGTCTGCGCATGCTCAGACCAGTGCTGGCACTCTCAGACGGTACGGTATATCATATATGCGCCGCATTCCATCCTTTCATCGACATCGGACCTGAAGACGCCTCCAGCCAGCCTGCTCCAGCCCTCCACCGCTTCCGGGTGCGGAACCCTGACCACGTGCGTGTGGCAGGGTTGTAGACCCTTAGATAGGTAGACTTTAGATATTTTTAAGTAGGTAGACTCATTAGATACAAATTTTTTATTGGCAATAGGCCTCCTCCACGGTTTAGGCCCCCTCCAGTCTTGAGAAGTTAATTTGCAGTTGCCAACACGTTCTGTCGTGTGTGGCAATTAACGTAAATAGTTGGCCCCCATCCTTCCCCTCCTGAGCCACGACGATGGCTACCCCCCCGGAACCCCGCCCCCCCCCCCCCCCCGACCCGCCCGACCCCCCTCTGGGGTCTTCCGGCGCGCGACCGCGCGTCCCCCTGGACGGCCCCCCTCCCCGCCCCCTTCAGGGGCCCCGCCCCCTTCAGGGGCCAGCCCGCCCCGTCCAGGGGCCAGGCTCCCGCCCGACTCACGCACCCCCGACGGCCCGGCGTTCCTGCTGATGAAGCGGGACGACGGTGCTCCGTTAGGATCGACCAACCCCTTCGCCATAAGGCGCTGGCTACGGTCGATCTGTGGCGGGGACGTGGGAAAGGCCAGGGTGATCCGGTCAGGAGCTCTCCTGATCCAGACCCTGTCTGGACAGCAGAACGTCCGGCTGCTGGCAGCCACGTCGTTCATCGGTGTAGCGGTGAACGTCGAGGCCCCCATCCACCTAAACTCGGTGGAGGGCCTCATGTGGTGCCCTGAGGTGGCTAGCCTCTCGGAGGAGGACATCCTCTGGGAGCTCGAGCCGCAGGGCGTAGTGGAGGTGGTGCGGCTCAGGCCCCAGAGGCAAGAGCAGCCCAACCCACTGGTACGCCTGAGGTTCGGCAGCCTAGCACTGCCCAGCCAGGTGTACTGCGGCTACCTTCGGGTAGACGTACGCCCCTGGGTCCGCCCCCCCGGCAGTGCCGAAAGTGTTGGCGATTCGGCCACACCGACGGCGTCTGCCAGGCACACAGCCACACGTGTGGTCGGTGTGCCGGGCAACACCCGACAGACGGGTGCACCGCCGCAGGTAAGTGCTGCGCCGGATGCGGCGACGCCCACGCCGCCTGGTATCGGCGCTGCCCGGCTCAGGTGGCGTTCGTGGAGGCGGAGAACGGACGCCGACAGAGGCCCGCTTCCCCCCCGACGCTCTCCCCAAACTTGAACCCCGCCGCCTGGCCGCCGCTGGCCAAGGACCCGCCCCACCGGACCACCGGTCCGCAAGCCCCGCCCCAGGCAACCCCATACCAGCAGGCTGCCCAGCCAGACCTGCCCCAACCCCGACCCGCCAGGTACGGCTACCCGCCCATGCCCGACCCGCCCCGCCGCTCAGCCGAGTCCACCCCGGCTCCCTCGGACGGACCCTCCCCTCGCCGGGAGACCACCCGTCGTTCTTCGGAACTGTCGTCCGACGACGAGTCCCTCCTGCGGACCGCCGCCCTGAAGGCCGGCCAGAACCAGAGCTCCCGCCCCTCCTCCCTCTCCCGCCCCTCCTCCCACTCCCGTCCCTCCTCCCACTCCCGCCCCTCCTCCCAACCCCGCCCCTCCTCCCTCTCCCGCCCCTCCTCCCACTCCCGCCCCTCCTCCCACTCCCGCCCCTCCTCCCGACCCCGCCCCTCCTCCCACTCCCGCCCCTCCTCCCACTCCCGCCCCCGGGCCACTGAGGAGAGCCCGACCCCCTCCCCGCCAGCCCGGTCCCGGTCACGGTCGAAGCCCCGCATACCCAGGCACACCCGAGCGACCGCAGGGCGCGGCCCGGACAGCAGCGACTAAAAATGAATAATAACCAGCCAGAATTTGTCCTCCAATGGAATGTTAGATCTTTAATATCCCATTGGGGGCAATTCAAACATTACGTCTTAAATAATAATCCGTTAGTAGCCGCTGTTCAGGAAACCCATTTTATTGACGCCGACTTTAACAATTATACTCTTAAAATCTACGGTTATAGCCTTTATACAAACAACGTAAATGCATCACCGCGCCGAGGCGGCTCGGCTTTGCTTATTTCAAACCAACTTTTGCATCATCAAATCGACCTTCAAACAACCTTAGACGCAGTCGGCGTTAATATTAAAATCGCTCAGCTAGAAATAACTCATCTCAATTTATTTCCGTCCTACGGAGGACATAGACATTGATTCTTTTTCTCAGCTTATTACAAATATTAACACCCCATGTCTGATTATGGGCGATTTCAACGCGCATAGTCGGGCGTGGGGCTGCCTTCGGAACTCTCTTCGAGGCCAAATTATGCTGGACCTACTGGACCGGCATAATTTGGTCTTCCTTAACGACCAATCGCCCACACACGTACACCACTCAGGAGGCGAGGTGACTTACAGCGCCATCGATCTCGCCTTCGCCACACCACGCATCGCGACTCTTTTTACATTTAACGCACAATCTGACCCTCTTTTTAGCGATCATTTCCCAATTCACTTAGAACTCCAAGTCCCTTCAGGACAGACTAATTTTTACTCTCTGCCTAGATGGAACCTTCGCAAAGCCGACTGGTCCTCCTTTCAAAAACACATTGACACTAGTCACCCCGCAGACTCCCAGACCGACATTAACACATTTTTAAACACTATTCTCGCATCAGCACACCAGCACATCCCACACACACGCACACACACACAACACCACCCGAGGCAGCGTACTGCCCCGTGGTGGAACACAGAATGCCAAAGAGCTGTTGCCCTCCGGAAAAGAGCATTTCGAAAATTTCAATCTTGTATAACTGCAGAAAACGAGCACGAAGTACGGAAAACCCGCTCTTTGGCTAAAACAATCATTGACAAAGCAAAAAAAGAATCTTGGCAGGAATTCTCATCTACCTTTAATCGATTTACCTCCCTCTAAAAAATTTGGACATTAATTAAATCGTTTTCAAATAAAAGACCACCGCCATACAAAATCCCACACTTACAAATACACAACACATCTTACACGCTTCCCCTAGAGGTGGCGACACAATTTGCACAACACTACGCTAGCATATCATCAACCCAACAATGTACACCAACTTTTACTAACCAACTCAACGATCAATTTCAATCTATTAGCTTTGACTCTAATAACGTAGAAATCTACAACTCTCCTTTTACCAACTCCGAGTTAACGTATGCTATCGGTAAATGTGGTAAAACTTCTGTAGGGCCAGATCAAATTGATTACTCTTTCTTTAAAAACTTGACAGAGACTGGTCTCACCAACTTACTAACAGCCTTCAACACCATGTGGTTTGATGGCACTTTCCCTGAATCTTGGCATAATAGTACGCTAATTCCTATAATTAAACCTCGCAAACCCAAATCTTCTCCCGCTAGCTATCGCCCTATTTCTCTAACCAGTTGTGCATGTAAACTATTCGAACGCATGGTTAATGGACGCATCAGGACATACATTGAATCAAATAATTTACTTTCCCCACACCAAAGTGGTTTTCGACCTGGTCGCTCCACTGCGGACAATTTAGTTGGTCTTATCGACTCTGTCCAGCGCGGCTTTCGAGGGAGAGAGGTCACAGTTGCCCTCTTTCTTGATTTGAGAGCTGCGTTTGACAGAGTCAACAAAACCGCACTTCTAGTAAAGGTCCATAAGGCCGGAATTCGAGGTCGACTCGCCAAATTTATCCAAAACTTTTTAGAAAATAGAACTTTTAATGTAAGGTGCGGCAACACATATTCTCCAAATCAAAATCAGGACCACGGTGTCCCACAGGGATCGGTCCTCTCCCCGACCCTATTTTTAATTATGATTAACGACATCTTCAGTAATATTAATAAGATCGACAAAGGTCTCAAATTTTCAATGTACGCTGATGACCTGGCGGTGTGGTTCTCGCACCCGAGTGTCGATCAAGCCAGCAAAATGTTACAACTAGTACTCATTGATATAAAAGTATGGTGCGACCAATGGGGTCTGGAAATTTCTCCAAGTAAATCTGCATCTCTAATTTTTTCAAAGAAACCTGCATATGTGGAACCCTACATTCCATTAAAATATAAAAATCAAACTATCCCTTTCGTCAAATCATTCAAGTATCTGGGAATAACGCTAGACACACGTCTCTCGTTCATCCCACACTTCAACGATTTAGTGCAGAGATGTACGCGACGAATTAATATTATGAAGTCATTGGCTGGTCGAGAGTGGGGCGCAGATCGGGCCACTCTCCTCCAACTATATACTTCCCTGATACGCCCAGTACTGGATTATAACGCATTCTTATTTGATGACATATGTTCCAAACAAATTAAAAAATTGCAAACTGTCCAAAACGCTGCCTTGCGCATCGTGACTGGAGCCTGCCGCACCACCAACACCACAAACTTACACATCGACACTAACATTCCCACACTCTGCCGCCGACGCAAATACACACTACTTAGATTCTACGCCAGAGCAAGTTCACACCCCACACGCCCAACATTCCACATTTTAAATCACCCCGCACCCACTAGACGACAAACACTACTACAAAAACGACACCCGCTTATCAGTCACAGAATCAGACAAACACTCACACTATTCAACATCGCTCACATCACCACAATGCCAATGCCACCACTCACACCTCACTGGCTCGACACAACACCAGACACACACCGCCTCTTCACACACAACAAAAACACAGTCACCGCGTCAGAAACACTCTCACTCTTCCACGAACACAAATCACAACACAACACATACACATACATATACACAGACGGTTCACGGGGCGAAGGCCGAACCGGTGGTGCATTCTACACAAACACAGTTAGCAATAACTTTAGACTTCCCGACATAAATAGCGTATACACAGCGGAATTGTCAGCCATTTGATTAGCATTAATATACGTCAGAAAAGAAAAACTTAAGGAAGTAGTCATTTGCACAGACTCGTCCGCCTCGCTCACGGCTATTTCCTCGATTAGTGAATGTAGAAACCCGATAGTATTTAAAATCAGACAACTAATCAAGTATTTAAACAGTAAAAACAATAGTATTAAATTCCTCTGGATCCCAGGACACGCAGGTATCCCGGGAAACGAGGAAGCCGACAGACTTGCGAAATTGAGCCTAGAATTACCTTCAGTAAACCAACTTCCAAGCCCAGTATCAGACGTGTTAAATTATATTAATTCTCAACTTAGCGTACTGCGCCAGAGCGAGTGGGACGCCGCTCCGCATTTTCATCTTTATCCAATTAAGCCAAAAGTCCAACATTTTATATCTAGTCACCAGAATTGTAGAGAGAAGGAGGTAATTCTGGCGCGCCTCCGTCTCGGTCATACAAAAATTACTCATTATTATATTATGGAGAATCTCCCGCCACCAAATTGCCAACCTTGCCCAGGTTATCCGCGCTACACAATCAAGCACTTACTTATTACTTGCCCAGTACACAACGATAAACGACAGAACATTATTAATTACACACAACAAAATGGCATCACATTAAATCTTCAAACACTGTTAGGTGATAGTTATCCTGAATTGATAGGTCTCCTCTTAGATTATCTCTACCAAACACGTTTAGCTAATCAAATATAACAGGGGTTTTTGGCCTTGCGCATTTTTGGCCCACCGCGCAGGTTTTTTCCCCTTTGCCTTAGACGCTGGGTTTTGTATTATTCAGGACTTTTCGCCCAGCTAAATACACCCCACAACCAGGTCTCGCCGAGGCGCCGGAGCCAGGGAGACTGGCAACAGTCTCCCGTTGTGGCAATGACGGCACCGCCACGGCTCCATCAACACTGACACTGTACAAGTGTATTGTAATAAAAATATGTATGCATGTGTGTCTCGTGTTTGACTTATTTTTGACTTTGAACGAAGTACTTAACGTAATGCTAGATATTATTTTTGACCTTGAACGAAATACTTAACGTAATGCTAGATATTATATTTGACCTTGAACGAAATACTTAACGTAATGTTAGATATTATATTTACTTTGAACAAATAATTTTTCCGGGTACAAATAAACCGGTTAACGTAACTAGTAACGTAAAATAGCTGCCCTAGTCCCTAGTTTGTTCCGGGTCACATAAACCGGATAACGTAACTCTTTTCCTGGCAAATTGCCAGATGTCACTCCCCACCCGGAATATGGCTATAGGCCGGTCCGGGAATTAAAAAAAAACAAAAAAAAAAACGCCGCATTCCTTCGCCAAAAAAGTCAAATATCTTCGGCTGGAGAGTCTTTTCAGCCAAGAAAAGTTGCAGATAAGGATTTCTCAACACGGGCTACAAAACTGCTATTTCAATTCAAAATCCCATGTTGAAGGTGAACTATTTCCTTTAAGCAGTTTAGCGCGTGTTGCCCTCAACGCGACTTCCGCGTGCAACACGGGTTCTCTGGTAAATTATATGCTTGTACTGTGTGGAGGGAGCCTTGCGACGCTATTGCGAGTTGCCGGAGGGCGCGTCGACCGGGAGCTATTGGATACCCCCGGCCCCTCTGTGGCCTTACTGACTCCCTCCGGTGGCTTCTGGCTCAGAATAACAAGGACGCCTGTGGCCTCATTCGGCTTTTGGTGTTGCCTCATAGGTGATCGTGTTTGAGTGTGTGCCGGTGAATGGCATGGCCTAGATGTGGGCGTGTATGCGTGTATGCGTGTATGTATATACATACCTACTTACTGTTTAACCGTACCTACTGACATGTGCTTTGTCCCCATCAGGGGCGCAGCCAGACCTTCAGAAAGGGGTGGGGGGTGGGCAAGCCCCTGGGAGAGGCCCCCCACCCCACAAAAATACCCCTGGATATGAAAAACTCTACGGATTTCGGCCACTTAATTTTGTGAGGCCCCTATTTTAACAATTTTTCTTCGTCTACTTTTGATGAGCTTAATTGGACCAGGACCCTCAGTAGGCATTGTACTGAGCGCATTACTAATTTGTATTGTTACGCACAGGAGAGAAAACATATCTTAGCTGACAACAGGTGGGGTCGGCTTTTGAGTGTGGGGGCGGCTGAAATGATGCAAAATGTACCCCCATTTTGATACGTGTATTTAAGGCTTTGCAGATTTTTTTATGTGTATTTTCATGTTATAGTAGGTAGGTATGTACTTGTTAGTTAGCGCCGCGAAGCGGCGCAAATTTTGTACGGTTTTGCCTGATAAAACCCAGAAATATAGACGGTGGGCCTTGTAGCTCGGATAATAAGCTAAACATGCTATTCATTCAATTCAGCGTTACGACGAACCGATGATGATGACTATGGCTTCGTTATGACGATGACTACCGATGTGACGCCGCGAAGCGGCGTGAAAATTTATATTTTACGTCCTGGAAAACGAAATGTTAATATTGGAACCAGACCGTGAGGTGAGATGGCTTGATGAGATGGTCCTGGCCTGTTTCCACTATTAGCTCTTCGGTCCAGCAAGCAAATTGTACACCGCTGGAGCAGCTTCCGGGTGACGATCTCCTCATCTTTGCGTTCGCGTCGCCTTTTTCGGAACTCGGCAAATTAGCTAAACATGTAGCCTGCTTGAAACTTCCAGAGAGGAAAATTGTTAAATTGTTTTGTACTACCACCGCCCCCCCCCCGAATTCAAAAACGCATCAGACATATCAAATTACCATTTTTAAACCCAAGAAAACATTGCACCAGGTGGGTCAGAGTACAGCACACATACCGCTCATTATGACTGCGCCGACCACGGCTAGCAGGCGCTCCAGCTATAGCAGGCGCTCCAGGCGACGGCTAGCAACCCCTGGGCAGGCTCGAGGGCCCCGTTCACAGACTCAATGCCCCTTGGCAAGCCGAGAGGCCCCTGATCAGACTTGAATAGCCCCTGGGCAGGTTCGATAGGCCCCTGAACAGGATCAATGGACCATTGGGAAAGCTCGAGAGGCCCCTGAACATACTCTAATGGCCCCTAGGCAGGTTCAAGAGGCCCTTGAAAAGACTCAATGGGCATCTGGGCAAGCTCGAGAGGCCCCTGGTCAGGTTCGAGAGGCCCCTGAACAGACTCAATGGCCCCTGGGCAAGCTCGAGAGGCCTCTGGGCAGGCTCTAATGGCCCCTGGGCAGGTTCGAGAGGCCCCTGAACAGACTCGACAGGCCTCTGGGAAAACTATAACGGGCCCCTGGGCAGGTTCAAGAGGCCCCAACACAGACTATAATGGGCTCATGGCCAGGTCGAGAAGCCCCTGAACATACTCAATGGGCCCATGAACATGCTCGAGAGGCCACTGGGCAGGTTTGTTAGGCCGTAGGTGGGCTCAATTGGCCCCCAATTGAGCCCACCTACGGAAAACAAGTGGACATGCTCTAGAGGCTCCTGGGCCGGTTTTGGGGCCCCTGAGTGGGCTCAATGGGCCCCAGGGAATGCTCTACAAGTTCCTGGGCATGTTTGTGCGCCCTTACGTGGGCTCAATGGGGCCCCTGGACATGATCGAGAGGCCTCTGGACAGTTTTTGGGCCCATCGGTGAGCTCAATGGGTCCCTGGACATGCCCAAGAGGCCCCCTGGGCTGGCTTCGACAGCCTTTCAGTGTCTCTGAGGACCCTTGACATGCACCAGAGTGACCCTTTCCTGGTTTGAGGGCTCCTCTGTGACTTTTTGACAGCAATTTAGCTAATGCAAATGGTATCTGGGCCAATCTCGGCGGGGCCCCCTGTGACCCGTAAGGGGGGGGGGCAATTGCCCCCCTTGCCCCCCCCCCCCTGGCTGCACCCCTGGACCCCATGAAGGGATGTCTGAATAAATTGAATTGAATTGAATTGCTCAACTAACATCATGCAGCGAAAGCCTTTTCGATTTTTTTTAGTTTTACAATATTGCAGTTAATAGTTAAAGACATAAAAGAAAAGTGCAACAAAGAGCCTCTTGGGCCCATCCGAGGATACCGATAGACAATCTAGGGAATGTTATTCCTAATTCCTACATACAAATTATTCTTATTCTTGCTTGGTTTGGGTTGTATCTATATATATATGACCAACCCAACTGTATGAGACCTAACAATAAGCCCCAGGGCCCAGTACTATATCCTGGATAAGAGTCGTTCTCTCATCCATGACTATCACGCATTCAGAAATAAAACTCACCAATGACGTCATATTATCTTCATGGTAATTATATTTCTAACAATATTGGTGTCATCTACTGGCAATTGTATCGGGTAATATGGTAGCTCTGTTGCGACATTCTCTGATCTGGTAGCTCTGGGCTTGTTCCCCGCGCGATTTTCATTTGTGTAGTTATCAAATGAAAATCGCTGGGAGTAAAGCCTTGAAGAGAACCGCGTATTTTGCAAAGTTCTTACTTATAAAGCCTTTCACACAGTTTTCAGGTAAGTAGGTTTAATGTTCGCTTTGCTATTATTGCCCTTAGCAGTTAGTACATTGTATCTGGTGTCCCTGTTGTAATTATTGCTTTTGCCTAAGCATTATCGTGACATTTATTTGTCACTGACTGGATGTTGTGTGTGTCACGACTAGACAAACCGACGACAAAAGACTAAGACAAGACAATATGAGCCTTGATCCCAAGAGGATATGGTTCTTGACCCATAACAACTTTGAATGTATTATTTTGCATACTATTTTAGTGTTAGTCAAACAGCAGCTGCAGATATAAGTAATGGTTTACCCATAGCTTTTAGATGTGCTGATTCCAAATAAGATACTCATTGTTGGTGCAAACAAACTATTGCAGTATAATAATTTCAATATTTACAGAGATCTGCTGCTGCTCCTCACTGGACACAGGGAGCGGAGCGTTCTAAACATGGGTACCTGCAACCGTAATGGCTGTAAGGGTTAGGTTAGGTTTGATTATGTTATTACAATTTTACCTCCCAATGGCTCATTTGCGCTACAAATGGGTATCAGATTTGGAATCTGCACATAAAACTAGAAAATGCACAATTTATCCAATGAACAGGTGTTGGACTTAAACTAAAACTTTACCAACTTTTGCCTAAGCCTGTAAATTTTGAGAACGAGAACCCCAGGCTGAGTGGCATTTTCTTTCCCAATCACCATGAACAATGAAGGTCAGGTAAGGTAAGGTAAATGTGTCCTAAAGTCATGAAAGGGTTCTGCCCTTGCCTTTACATTGACATGGGGTAAACAATCATGACAACAGACATCAGAATACCAGACTTCATGTCATTATTGGTGTAGATGATACTGCTGCCATAGAAAACCACTAAATGCATAAAGTCCATTATTTTCACATGTCCTGCAATTGGACCTTTACCCTACCCAAGTTTTAGGTTTTGATGTCTGAAATGACACCACAGTAGAAAATTATGCTTTGGGACAGCTTAGTCCTCAAATCTGAGTAATTCTGAAAATTTGTCTTATCTTGCCTACTTGGCTAAATACTGGACTTATCTGGTTTGGAATTTGGAAGGTCTTTTGGCTTGTGGAAGCCCAGGCCCCAGTCTCATCACTTCAGGCTGATGTAGCAGCCAGGTAATTTAGTCTGGGACTATGGAGATAGTGTTCACCTAGTGCTTATTGAGTTGACTTAAATTGTTGAAGTATGGTTGATATGGGAGTCTGGGACAGCAGCCATATGAACTGAACTCCAGTAGTTCAAGTTGATTGCCTTAACAGTTTTCACTAAGGTTATTTTTCTTTTCTTTTGCAGGTTGTGAATGTCACCCCTGTGCTATCTTGTGGAGGATGGCAGCATTGCTGAACCCGCTGTTCGGCACATATCATCAACAGAAGCAGGAGACCTGCAGCACAATGGGAATGAGACATTACTGCATCTGAAATTTTCATCTTCCCACTTAAAGTATCCAACTGTCATGGAAAGAGCTCTTCAGGTGAGTTATTATCAAAGTTCACTATTAGATGTATCATTGTTGTGCCTTGGTAATTTCAGGCAGAAGTGATCAAATGTAATTTTGTTGCAGTTACCAGTCGTGCAATTTTAAAACTGGCTGGTATAAGCTAAGTTCTTTGTCTCCAAATAGCAAAGATGCCACCATTTCACCAACCTGGGTCCTGATTCAGCATTGTTTTCCCTAGATCTGCCGGCAGCATGGGGAGCTCTCCAAATGGAACGTTCTTCATCTGAGTGAGGCAGATGCTCTCAGAGCCATCCAGCTGTGCATAGGAGAGAGAATGAAACAGGTAAGGGTGCCTTGGCAGATCTCCTTTGGATGACAACATTTCGGGAGCTTGTACCAATTATTGTTATGAAGTGTTGTCTGATTTTTACCTGCCCTTGTTGGGCATTGATGTCTATTGGTTGTTCTAAGTATTTATCGATTTAGGTATCGATCTAAGTCGATAATTGTTTTAGCACCCCTCTAACTTACAGGCACCCCATTGTGCCGCCCTTTCGGTCATACCATCACCACCGTCACCCACTCCCTGTCGGCAGGAGTGCGGCGAGTTCTGTGCGCAGGCCAGCGACGTCCTGGCCGTCCACCAGCGGCTCAACAATAATGCCATCTACGGCGAGCTCACCACCACCACCGACGTCTCCTCCTCCTCCTCTGGCGACAGCGGCGGTGATCCAGACACAGCCGCCTACCAGCGCTACCTGAGCTCTAGCCACCTGGTGGACGGCCCAGCGGTGCTGCGGGCGTTGCGGCGACTGCAGGCGGCGGCGGAGGGCACACCCAGCTGGCGGCGGCCTCTGGTGGTACACGGTCGGCCGGCGAGTCTGCTGGAGCGGAGTGTGGCTGCCCTGTTGGCCGGGGACGAGCCTGTGGCTGTGCGGCGGCAGAAGGAGACGGCTGGACAGGAGGCGAAAGAGGGGGCTGGAGATGAGGCAACAGGGGGTCAGGAGACGGGGGCGGAGCAAGAAAGCGAGACGGGAGCGGAGCAAGAGGAGACGGGAGAGGCGCTAGAGAAGGAGACGGGAGAGGCGCTAGAGAAGGAGACGGGAGAGGCGCTAGAGAAGGAGACGGGAGAGGCGCTAGAGAAGGAGACGGGAGAGGCGCTAGAGAAGGAGACGGGAGAAGCGCTAGAGAAGGAGACGGAAGAGGCTCGCGAGCCAGAGCTGGAGCTTGTCGGGACCGTGTGGCACTGCGTCGACGTGAAGCCGGACGCCGCTGCTACTGACACGGGATCACCCACCGACTCTCATATCAGACACATGTTCGGTGAGTGCAGAACGGCCGGGACGATGTGATGTCGCTTTTTATGTTTGATTTTCTTCTATGTTGTATTCGTGCATTATGTATTAGGTCAATGTTCTTCGATGTATTTATTTCCTTCTCCAATTAAATTATTGCAACTTTTGTCTCAGTGAATTACATCTACATGTAGCTGGCATAATAAGTGCATCTTTGTTGCATTGTTGTCTGAGATTACGTCACCTACGTCACCTGCCGCTAACCAGTCACTGACCTGTTGCTAATCCAGCTGACCTGTCGATGACCTGTTGCTAATCCAGGTGACCTGTCAATGGCCTGTTGCTAATCCAGTTGACCTGTCGATGACCTGTTGCTAATCCAGGTGACCTGTCAATGACCTGTTGTTCATCCAGCTGACCTGTCACTGACCTGAGGTCGGCCTGTGCCGCTGCAGGTGCCATGTTCCGTCTGCTGGTGAACTCCCGTGACGAGCTGGCGCTGGCCGCCGTCTGTCAGGCTCCCGGACTGGAGCTGACCGGGCCCGACTTTCTGGCGATAAGACGAACTGCCCGCGCTCGCGACCTGCCCATGTACCAGGTAACGTGTACGGCGGCCGACGACAGCCCCTGGATCGCCAA
Organism: Chirona hameri; assembly: GCA_036785665.1. Lineage (NCBI taxonomy): Eukaryota > Metazoa > Arthropoda > Thecostraca > Balanomorpha > Balanidae > Chirona > Chirona hameri. The sequence goes on along the minus strand of JAXIVJ010003384.1, from coordinate 70,371 downwards.
CTGTCGCCGGTTTGTCTGTCTCCACTTCCAGAAACGCTGTATACTTGCACGGGCCTCACTCACAGGTGTACCTGAGTTAAGCGCTTTTGTTCAAGGACATTTGTGATATAATTAATCATTGATACACGCTGGACAAGGATAGTTCACCATGATCTGGCCGGCCGTTGTTGTAACTGGTACGGTGATGTGTTCTTGCCAGACGGTGGTGTCGCACGTGCGCCGCGTGGAGCTGGGCGGCGCCAACTACCAGTCGGCGGTCGACTGTCCTCTGCACAGCTGCACCCCGCCGCTGCAGGCCATGGTTCGCCTCCTGCACAAACAGCATGACCTGCTCGAGGAGGAACCGGACCCCAGGTCAGGACGGAGCAGGCTGCATGAGGCAGGTCACGCTGAAGGGGGCACTTTACTGGCGAGTACCCCAGGTTAGGAAGGAGGAGCAGAGCGGGCTAAGTGGTGTTGTACCACGGTGTGTCATATATGTGGATGGATTATTCTGCTGCAAATGGCGTGCTACACTCAGTTCTTGCTGTGGATAAATATGCAGTATGGTGTGTGTAGTCGGGGTTTGCTGTGCCGCTCGCTCTGCAGTAAGTGCCGTGCCGTGCTGTGCCGTGCTGTGCCGTGCCATGCTGTGCCGTGCTTGCTGTGCTGTGCCGTGCTGTGCCGTGCTGTGCCGTGCTGTGCCGTGCTGTGCCGTGCTGTGCCGTGCTGTGCCGTGCTGTGCCGTGCTGTGCCGCTCGCTCTGCAGTAAGTGCCGTGCCGTGCCGTGCTGTGCCGTGCTGTGCCGTGCTGTGCCGTGCTGTGCCGTGCTGTGCCGCTCGCTCTGCAGTAAGTGCCGTGCCGTGCCGTGCTGTGCTGTGCCATGCTGTGCTGTGCCGTGCTGTGCCGTGCTGTGCCGTGCTGTGCCGTGCCATGCTGTGCCGTGCTTGCTGTGCCGTGCTGTGCCATGCTGTGTCATGCTGTGCCGTGCTGTGCCGTGCTGTGCCGTGCTGTGCCGTGCCATGCTGTGCTGTGCTGTGCCGTGCTGTGCCGTGCTGTGCCGTGCTGTGCCGTGCCGTGCTGTGCTGTGCTGTGCCGTGACGTGACGTGCCGTGACGTGACGTGCCGTGATGTGCCGTGCCGTGCCGTGCCGTGCCGTGCTGTGCTGGTGCCGTGCTGTGCTGTGCCGTGCTGTGCCGTGCCGTGCTGTGATGTGCCGTGCTGTGCCGTGCTGTGATGTGCCGTGCCGTGCCGTGCCGTGCCGTGCCGTGCCGTGCCGTGCTGTGCCGTGCCGTGCCGTGTATCTGACGTGTCTCCGCTGACCACTCCACAGTAAGTGCTGCCTCCGTCTGCTGTCGGCCATGAAGGTCTGTGTGTCGCGCGGCTCCCGGCTGCGGCAGTCGGCCGTGGAGCGGGTGGCGGCGCAGTTGCGGGACACGGTGAATGAGGTGGCCGCCGACTGCCGCCGGGCTAATAAAGACCCGGCCGTGGTCGGCGGTCCCGCAGTGCAGGTGAGTCTATTGTCTTAAACAAGAGCTGCTATTATCTTATAATGGAGGCAGTGTGATTGTCAACTTCATAATAGTTCTAATTCTCAAATACAGACATAGCTTTTCAAATGTTCAAATGTAGCTTGTAGCTTGTGCAAATGTAGCTCTCAAATGTAGCGTGTCAAATCTAGTTTAACCCTATTCTCTGCGGGCGGCCAGAATTACGTTAACCTGGGGGGGCAGATTCTGCCCCCCCCCCCCGAGATCTCGAGAACCGCCGGTCGATTTCGATGGGGAAAACACCATTCGACTCGTCATGACAAGATCTCTTTTTGGACCCCGAAATTTTTGTTTTGTTCAAAAATGGGGGCCAGGGAGCAAAAAATCCGCAAAATTTTGGGTGTTTGTTTGAAAGGTCATTGCGGCCATGTGGCTCGACCGATTTACATGCTCCGAACGTTTTTGAGCTTCAAATGTAGTTTTTTTTATATATCAAAAGACAAAAAAATCATAGGCATATTCAGGGAATGTGAAATGGGGAGATTTTCTGGAGATAAAATATGTGCTGCTCGTGATTGTTTGGGACGACATAAACGTCACATGTGGTCATTATATGCTGTAATTGGTTAAATTTGATATATTTCGCATAGTCTGATCCAGGAAAAAACATGGGGGGGGGGGGGGGGGGCACCATGCGTGTAACACTTTTATCATCTTACTAATTTGACTTTGGACCTAATTTGGGGGTGGGTATCGCCTCCCATTTTTTTTATCTTGAGTGCGCCTCTGCCCCAAAAATATGTACAATCTCAGCATCTATGATGCATATTGCATTGAAATCGTTTCTGACATGTATTGCACTGCAAACCACGAAGGAAGTATGCGACGCAAAACCGCATTCGTAACACCCTCCCCAAAACAGGAGCCTAGAACCGCCTCTGCTGGACCGAGTTTTTCAAAATTTAGACAACACGCGCCATTCAATTTTGGGAAAAGTCACAAAGTTTCAGGACGCTAGGCCTAACGGTTTAGAAACGGCAAGTGAAAAACCACGGGGGGGGGGGGGGGCAGAATCTGCCCCCGCAGGGAATAGGGTTAACATGTTATCCCTCCTTTTCTATAGATACGTTGTGGATGTGGCGATCGTTTCGTCTGCGTGGATATGAGTAAAACGTTTAAAAGTCAGAAGGTGCAAAACCATTTGTGCTCACCTTTGCTTACTGGTGTTCTGGACCGTTGGGTGTCTGTGTTACAGCTGGTGCGCCAGCTGTGTGACCGGCTGTCGTGCGCCAGTGCGCCAGTGACGGACCACCTCAGCGTGCTGGAGGACACGGTGACCAGTCCCGGCACCCCCGGACGACGTCCGACCACGCTCCGCTCGGTCGTCTCCCTGTTCAAGTCAGTCAAACTGGGTGATACTGGATTGTGAGCGGATTTTTCCCATCTGATGCACTCAGGCCGCATAGGACTATGCCAATTTGGTAAAGATGAACATATGTTTACAGTGAGTAACTTTAGCCGCTGATTAAGTAAGTGTTGATTTATTTCCGGGGTCGATATTAGAAGGGAAATGATTTATACTGGGGCTTTCATGTCTGTTTGTGTAGTAAGACTGTACACACCGGAGAGGAAGCCCAACACCGTTATCTCTTTCCACTCCTGTCTTGTCGAATGATGGGTTTGATAAGCCTCGAAACGTCTGCCTTGCAGCTTGTTTGCACCCAGTCACGCTCTTGGTTTAACGACACGGACACATTTGTGTAGTCCTGGGTCATTTTGTCCTGTTTATTTTTCTGTTAATTCATTCATTCGTTCATTCATTCATTCATTCATTCGTTCATTCATTCATTCATTCGTTCATTCATTCATTCATGCTTCATTCATTCATGCTTCATTCATTCATGCTTCATTCATTCATGCTTCATTCATTCATGCTTCATTCATTCATGCTTCATTCATTCATGCTTCATTCATTCATGCTTCATTCATTCATGCTTCATTCATTCATGCTTCATTCATTCATGCTTCATTCATTCATGCTTCATTCATTCATGCTTCATTCATTCATGCTTCATTCATTCATGCTTCATTCATTCATGCTTCATTCATTCATGCTTCATTCATTCATGCTTCATTCATTCATGCTTCATTCATTCATGCTTCATTCATTCATGCTTCATTCATTCATGCTTCATTCATTCATGCTTCATTCATTCATGCTTCATTCATTCATGCTTCATTCATTCATGCTTCATTCATTCATGCTTCATTCATTCATGCTTCATTCATTCATGCTTCATTCATTCATGCTTCATTCATTCATGCTTCATTCATTCATGCTTCATTCATTCATGCTTCATTCATTCATGCTTCATTCATTCATTCATTCATTCATTCATTCATTCATATTTATATGTTCGTCAGAACTCCGCCCGAGGTGGACGGAGAGGAAAGCAATGACGGCGTCGGCCTCCCGCTGGAGGAGAGACTGAGACGGAAGGGCACCACTCGAACTAGCGAGACGCCCACCACCACCACCAAAAGGCAGGTGACGTCCTGGCGGCGGCTTCGGTGTCTCTGCGGGACTGTCCAGAGTAGTCTCATGATAAGCAGCACGGTCTTTGTGTGTTGGCCCCTGTCTTGCGGTCCAGCGCCGTCGCTGCGTGCGAGGTGTACTCCGTGCTGTTGTCTGCCGTGAACTGGCCTCTGACACTGTGGAGGTGTACTCCGTTCTGTTGTTTGCCGTGAACTGGCCTCTGACACTCTGGAGGTGTACTCCGTGCTGTTGTCTGCCGTGAACTGGCCTCTGACACTGTGGAGGTGTACTCCGTTCTGTTGTCTGCCGTGAACTGGCCTCTGACACTGTGGAGGTGTACTCCGTGCTGTTGTCTGCCGTGAACTGGCGTCTGACACTGTGGAGGTGTACTCCGTTCTGTTGTTTGCCGTGAACTGGCCTCTGACACTCTGGAGGTGTACTCCGTGCTGTTGTCTGCCGTGAACTGGCCTCTGACACTGTGGAGGTGTACTCCGTTCTGTTGTCTGCCGTGAACTGGCCTCTGACACTCTGGAGGTGTACTCCGTGCTGTTGTCTGCCGTGAACTGGCCTCTGACACTGTGGAGGTGTACTCCGTTCTGTTGTCTGCCGTGAACTGGCCTCTGACACTGTGGAGGTGTACTCCGTTCTGTTGTCTGCCGTGAACTGGCCTCTGATACTGGAGGTGTACTCCGTTCTGTTGTCTGCCGTGAACTGGCCTCTGACACTGTGGAGGTGTACTCCGTTCTGTTGTTTGCCGTGAACTGGCCTCTGACACTCTGGAGGTGTACTCCGTGCTGTTGTCTGCCGTGAACTGGCCTCTGACACTGTGGAGGTGTACTCCGTTCTGTTGTCTGCCGTGAACTGGCCTCTGACACTGTGGAGGTGTACTCCGTGCTGTTGTCTGCCGTGAACTGGCCTCTGACACTGTGGAGGTGTACTCCGTGCTGTTGCCTGCCGTGAACTGGCCTCTGACACTGTGGAGGTGTACTTCGTGCTGTTGTCTGCCGTGAACTGGCCTCTGACACTGTGGAGGTGTACTCCGTGCTGTTGTCTGCCGTGAACTGGCCTCTGACACTGTGGAGGTGTACTTCGTGCTGTTGTCTGCCGTGAACTGGCCTCTGACACTGTGGAGGTGTACTCCGTGCTGTTGTCTGCCGTGAACTGGCCTCTGACACTGTGGAGGTGTACTTCGTGCTGTTGTCTGCCGTGAACTGGCCTCTGACACTGTGGAGGTGTACTCCGTGCTGTTGTCTGCCGTGAACTGGCCTCTGACACTGTGAAGGTGTACTCCGTGCTGTTGCCTGCCGTGAACTGGCCTCTGACACTGTGGAGGTGTACTCCGTGCTGTTGTCTGCCGTGAACTGGCCTCTGACACTGTGGAGGTGTACTTCGTTCTGTTGTCTGCCGTGAACTGGCCTCTGACACTGTGGAGGTGTACTCCTGTACTCCGTTCTGTTGTCTGCCGTGAACTGGCCTCTGACACTGTGGAGGTGTACTCCGTGCTGTTGTCTGCCGTGAACTGGCCTCTGACACTGTGGAGGTGTACTCCTGTACTCCGTTCTGTTGTCTGCCGTGAACTGGCCTCTGACACTGCGGAGGTGTACTCCGTTCTGTTGTCTGCCGTGAACTGGCCTCTGACACTGTGGAGGTGTACTCCGTTCTGTTGTTTGCCGTGAACTGGCCTCTGACACTGTGGAGGTGTACTCCTGTACTCCGTGCTGTTGTCTGCCGTGCACTGGCCTCTGACACTGTGGAGGTGTACTCCGTTCTGTTGTCTGCCGTGAACTGGCCTCTGACACTGTGGAGGTGTACTCCGTGCTGTTGCCTGCCGTGAACTGGCCTCTGACACTGTGGAGGTGTACTCCGTTCTGTTGTCTGCCGTGAACTGGCCTCTGACACTGTGGAGGTGTACTCCTGTACTCCGTGCTGTTGTCTGCCGTGAACTGGCCTCTGACACTGTGGAGGTGTACTCCTGTACTCCGTGCTGTTGTCTGCCGTGAACTGGCCTCTGACACTGGAGGTGTACTCCTGTACTCCGTGCTGTTGTCTGCCGTGAACTGGCCTCTGACACTGTGGAGGTGTACTCCGTGCTGTTGTCTGTCGTGAACTGGCCTCTGACACTGTGGAGGTGTACTCCGTTCTGTTGTCTGCCGTGAACTGGCCTCTGACACTGTGGAGGTGTACTCCGTTCTGTTGTCTGCCGTGAACTGGCCTCTGACACTGTGGAGGTGTACTCCGTGCTGTTGTCTGCCGTGAACTGGCCTCTGACACTGTGGAGGTGTACTCCGTGCTGTTGTCTGCCGTGAACTGGCCTCTGACACTGTGGAGGTGTACTCCGTTCTGTTGTCTGCCGTGAACTGGCCTCTGACACTGTGGAGGTGTACTCCTGTACTCCGTGCTGTTGTCTGCCGTGAACTGGCCTCTGACACTGTGGAGGTGTACTCCTGTACTCCGTGCTGTTGTCTGCCGTGAACTGGCCTCTGACACTGGAGGTGTACTCCTGTACTCCGTGCTGTTGTCTGCCGTGAACTGGCCTCTGACACTGTGGAGGTGTACTCCGTGCTGTTGTCTGCCGTGAACTGGCCTCTGACACTGTGGAGGTGTACTCCGTGCTGTTGTCTGCCGTGAACTGGCCTCTGACACTGTGGAGGTGTACTCCGTTCTGTTGTCTGCCGTGAACTGGCCTCTGACACTGTGGAGGTGTACTCCGTGCTGTTGTCTGCCGTGAACTGGCCTCTGACACTGTGGAGGTGTACTCCGTGCTGTTGTCTGCCGTGGACTGGCCTCTGACACTGGAGGTGTACTCCTGTACTCCGTGCTGTTGTCTGCCGTGAACTGGCCTCTGACACTGTGGAGGTGTACTCCGTGCTGTTGTCTGCCGTGAACTGGCCTCTGACACTGTGGAGGTGTACTCCGTGCTGTTGTCTGCCGTGAACTGGCCTCTGACACTGTGGAGGTGTACTCCGTTCTGTTGTCTGCCGTGAACTGGCCTCTGACACTGTGGAGGTGTACTCCGTTCTGTTGTCTGCCGTGAACTGGCCTCTGACACTGTGGAGGTGTACTCCTGTACTCCGTGCTGTTGTCTGCCGTGAACTGGCCTCTGACACTGTGGAGGTGTACTCCGTTCTGTTGTCTGCCGTGAACTGGCCTCTGACACTGTGGAGGTGTACTCCTGTACTCCGTTCTGTTGTCTGCCGTGAACTGGCCTCTGACACTGTGGAGGTGTACTCCGTGCTGTTGCCTGCCGTGAACTGGCCTCTGACACTGTGGAGGTGTACTCCGTGCTGTTGTCTGCCGTGAACTGGCCTCTGACACTGTGGAGGTGTACTCCGTTCTGTTGTCTGCCGTGAACTGGCCTCTGACACTGTGGAGGTGTACTCCGTTCTGTTGTCTGCCGTGAACTGGCCTCTGACACTGTGGAGGTGTACTCCGTGCTGTTGTCTGCCGCGAACTGGCCTCTGACACTGTGGAGGTGTACTCCTGTACTCCGTTCTGTTGTCTGCCGTGAACTGGCCTCTGACACTGTGGAGGTGTACTCCGTGCTGCTGTCTGCCGTGAACTGGCCTCTGACACTGGAGGTGTACTCCGTGCTGTTGTCTGCCGTGAACTGGCCTCTGACACTGTGGAGGTGTACTCCTGTACTCCGTGCTGTTGTCTGCCGTGAACTGGCCTCTGCCACTGTGGAGGTGTACTCCGTGCTGTTGTCTGCCGTGAACTGGCCTCTGACACTGTGGAGGTGTACTCCGTGCTGTTGTCTGCCGTGAACTGGCCTCTGACACTGGAGGTGTACTCCTGTACTCCGTTCTGTTGTCTGCCGTGAACTGGCCTCTGACACTGTGGAGGTGTACTCCGTGCTGTTGTCTGCCGTGAACTGGCCTCTGACACTGTGGAGGTGTACTCCTGTACTCCGTGCTGTTGTCTGCCGTGCACTGGCCTCTGACACTGTGGAGGTGTACTCCGTTCTGTTGTCTGCCGTGAACTGGCCTCTGACACTGTGGAGGTGTACTCCTGTACTCCGTTCTGTTGTCTGCCGTGAACTGGCCTCTGACACTGTGGAGGTGTACTCCGTGCTGTTGTCTGTCGTGATCTGGCCTCTGACACTGGAGGTGTACTCCTGTACTCCGTGCTGTTGTCTGCCGTGAACTGGCCTCTGACACTGTGGAGGTGTACTCCGTGCTGTTGTCTGCCGTGAACTGGCCTCTGACACTGTGGAGGTGTACTCCGTGCTGTTGTCTGCCGTGAACTGGCCTCTGACACTGTGGAGGTGTACTCCTGTACTCCGTGCTGTTGTCTGCCGTGAACTGGCCTCTGACACTGTGGAGGTGTACTCCGTTCTGTTGTCTGCCGTGAACTGGCCTCTGACACTGTGGAGGTGTACTCCGTGCTGTTGTCTGCTGTGAACTGGCCTCTGACACTGTGGAGGTGTACTCCGTGCTGTTGTCTGCCGTGAACTGGCCTCTGACACTGTGGAGGTGTACTCCTGTACTCCGTGCTGTTGTCTGCCGTGAACTGGCCTCTGACACTGTGGAGGTGTACTCCGTGCTGTTGTCTGCCGTGAACTGGCCTCTGACACTGTGGAGGTGTACTCCGTGCTGTTGTCTGCTGTGAACTGGCCTCTGACACTGTGGAGGTGTACTCCGTGCTGTTGTCTGCCGTGAACTGGCCTCTGACACTGTGGAGGTGTACTCCGTGCTGTTGTCTGCCGTGAACTGGCCTCTGACACTGTGGAGGTGTACTCCGTGCTGTTGTCTGCCGTGAACTGGCCTCTGACACTGTGGAGGTGTACTCCGTGCTGCTGTCTGCCGTGAACTGGCCTCTGACACTGTGGAGGTGTACTCCGTGCTGTTGTCTGCTGTGAACTGGCCTCTGACACTGTGGAGGTGTACTCCGTGCTGTTGTCTGCCGTGAACTGGCCTCTGACACTGTGGAGGTGTACTCCGTTCTGTTGTCTGCCGTGAACTGGCCTCTGACACTGTGGAGGTGTACTCCGTGCTGTTGTCTGCCGTGAACTGGCCTCTGACACTGTGGAGGTGTACTCCGTGCTGTTGTCTGCTGTGAACTGGCCTCTGACACTGTGGAGGTGTACTCCGTGCTGTTGTCTGCCGTGAACTGGCCTCTGACACTGTGGAGGTGTACTCCGTGCTGTTGTCTGCTGTGAACTGGCCTCTGACACTGTGGAGGTGTACTCCGTGCTGTTGTCTGCCGTGAACTGGCCTCTGACACTGTGGAGGTGTACTCCGTGCTGTTGTCTGCCGTGAACTGGCCTCTGACACTGTGGAGGTGTACTCCGTTCTGTTGTCTGCCGTGAACTGGCCTCTGACACTGTGGAGGTGTACTCCGTGCTGTTGTCTGCCGTGAACTGGCCTCTGACACTGTGGAGGTGTACTCCGTGCTGCTGTCTGCCGTGAACTGGCCTCTGACACTCTGGAGGTGTACTCCGTGTTGTTGTCTGTCGTGAACTGGCCTCTGACACTGTGGAGGTGTACTCCTGTACTCCGTGCTGTTGTCTGCCGTGAACTGGCCTCTGACACTGTGGAGGTGTACTCCGTTCTGTTGTCTGCCGTGAACTGGCCTCTGACACTGTGGAGGTGTACTCCGTTCTGTTGTCTGCCGTGAACTGGCCTCTTACACTGTGGAGGTGTACTCCTGTACTCCGTGCTGTTGTCTGCCGTGAACTGGCCTCTGACACTGTGGAGGTGTACTCCGTGCTGTTGTCTGCCGTGAACTGGCCTCTGACACTGTGGAGGTGTACTCCGTTCTGTTGTCTGCCGTGAACTGGCCTCTGACACTGTGGAGGTGTACTCCGTGCTGTTGTCTGCCGTGAACTGGCCTCTGACACTGTGGAGGTGTACTCCGTGCTGTTGTCTGCCGTTAATTGGCCTCTGACACTGTGGAGGTGTACTCCGTGCTGTTGTCTGCCGTGAACTGGCCTCTGACACTGTGGAGGTGTACTCCGTTCTGTTGTCTGCCGTGAACTGGCCTCTGACACTGTGGAGGTGTACTCCTGTACTCCGTTCTGTTGTCTGCCGTGAACTGGCCTCTGACACTGTGGAGGTGTACTCCGTTCTGTTGTCTGCCGTGAACTGGCCTCTGACACTGTGGAGGTGTACTCCGTGCTGTTGTCTGCCGTGAACTGGCCTCTGACACTGTGGAGGTGTACTCCTGTACCCCGCTCTGCTGTTTGCCGTGAACTGGCCTCTGACACTGTGGAGGTGTACTCCGTGCTGTTGTCTGCCGTGAACTGGCCTCTGACACTGTGGAGGTGTACTCCTGTACTCCGTGCTGTTGTCTGCCGTGAACTGGCCTCTGATACTGTGGAGGTGTACTCCGTGCTGCTGTCTGCCGTGAACTGGCCTCTGACACTGTGGAGGTGTACTCCGTGCTGTTGTCTGCCGTGAACTGGCCTCTGACACTGTGGAGGTGTACTCCGTGCTGTTGTCTGCCGTGAACTGGCCTCTGACACTGTGGAGGTGTACTCCGTGCTGTTGTCTGCCGTGAACTGGCCTCTGACACTGTGGAGGTGTACTCCGTGCTGTTGTCTGCCGTGAACTGGCCTCTGATACTGGAGGTTTACTCCTGTACTCCGTGCTGTTGTCTGCCGTGAACTGGCCTCTGACACTGTGGAGGTGTACCCCTGTACTCCGTGCTGTTGTCTGCCGTGAACTGGCCTCTGACACTGTGGAGGTGTACTCCGTGCTGTTGTCTGCCGTGAACTGGCCTCTGACACTGTGGAGGTGTACTCCGTGCTGTTGTCTGCCGTGAACTGGCCTCTGACACTGTGGAGGTGTACTCCGTTCTGTTGTCTGCCGTGAACTGGCCTCTGACACTGTGGAGGTGTACTCCGTGCTGTTGTCTGCCGTGAACTGGCCTCTGACACTGTGGAGGTGTACTCCGTGCTGTTGTCTGCCGTGAACTGGCCTCTGACACTGTGGAGGTGTACTCCGTGCTGTTGTCTGCCGTGAACTGGCCTCTGACACTGTGGAGGTGTACTCCGTTCTGTTGTCTGCCGTGAACTGGCCTCTGACACTGTGGAGGTATACTCCGTTCTGTTGTCTGCCGTGAACTGGCCTCTGACACTGTGGAGGTGTACTCCGTGCTGTTGTCTGCCGTGAACTGGCCTCTGACACTGTGGAGGTGTACTCCGTGCTGTTGTCTGCCGTGAACTGGCCTCTGACACTGTGGAGGTGTACTCCGTGCTGTTGTCTGCCGTGAACTGGCCTCTGACACTGTGGAGGTGTACTCCGTGCTGTTGTCTGCCGTGAACTGGCCTCTGACACTGTGGAGGTGTACTCCGTGCTGTTGTCTGCCGTGAACTGGCCTCTGACACTGTGGAGGTGTACTCCGTTCTGTTGTCTGCCGTGAACTGGCCTCTGACACTGTGGAGGTGTACTCCTGTACTCCGTTCTGCTGTCTGCCGTGAACTGGCCTCTGACACTGTGGAGGTGTACTCCGTGCTGTTGTCTGTCGTGAACTGGCCTCTGACACTGTGGAGGTGTACTCCGTTCTGTTGTCTGCCGTGAACTGGCCTCTGACACTGTGGAGGTGTACTCCGTGCTGTTGTTTGCCGTGAACTGGCCTCTGACACTGTGGAGGTGTACTCCTGTACTCCGTGCTGTTGTCTGCCGTGAACTGGCCTCTGACACTGTGGAGGTGTACTCCGTTCTGTTGTCTGCCGTGAACTGGCCTCTTACACTGTGGAGGTGTACTCCGTGCTGTTGTCTGCCGTGAACTGGCCTCTGACACTGTGGAGGTGTACTCCGTGCTGTTGTCTGCCGTGAACTGGCCTCTGACACTGTGGAGGTGTACTCCGTTCTGTTGTCTGCCGTGAACTGGCCTCTGACACTGTGGAGGTGTACTCCGTGCTGTTGTCTGCCGTGAACTGGCCTCTGACACTGTGGAGGTGTACTCCTGTACTCCGTTCTGCTGTCTGCCGTGAACTGGCCTCTGACACTGTGGAGGTGTACTCCGTTCTGTTGTCTGCCGTGAACTGGCCTCTGACACTGTGGAGGTGTACTCCTGTACTCCGTGCTGTTGTCTGCCGTGAACTGGCCTCTGACACTGGAGGTGTACTCCGTGCTGTTGTCTGCCGTGAACTGGCCTCTGACACTGTGGAGGTGTACTCCGTTCTGTTGTCTGCCGTGAACTGGCCTCTGACACTGTGGAGGTGTACTCCGTGCTGTTGTCTGCCGTGAACTGGCCTCTGACACTGTGGAGGTGTACTCCGTTCTGTTGTCTGCCGTGAACTGGCCTCTGACACTGTGGAGGTGTACTCCGTGCTGTTGTCTGCCGTGAACTGGCCTCTGACACTGTGGAGGTGTACTCCGTTCTGTTGTCTGCCGTGAACTGGCCTCTGACACTGTGGAGGTGTACTCCGTTCTGTTGTCTGCCGTGAACTGGCCTCTGACACTGTGGAGGTGTACTCCGTGCTGTTGTCTGCCGTGAACTGGCCTCTGACACTGTGGAGGTGTACTCCGTTCTGTTGTTTGCCGTGAACTGGCCTCTGACACTGGAGGTGTACTCCGTGCTGTTGTCTGTCGTGAACTGGCCTCTGACACTGGAGGTGTACTCCGTGCTGTTGTCTGCCGTGAACTGGCCTCTGACACTGTGGAGGTGTACTCCGTGATGTTGTCTGCCGTGAACTGGGCTCTGACACTGGAGGTGTACTCCGTGCTGTTGTCTGCCGTGAACTGGCCTCTGACACTGTGGAGGTGTACTCCGTTCTGTTGTCTGCCGTGAACTGGCCTCTGACACTGTGGAGGTGTACTCCGTGCTGTTGTCTGCCGTGAACTGGCCTCTGACACTGTGGAGGTGTACTCCGTGCTGTTGTCTGCCGTGAACTGGCCTCTGACACTGTGGAGGTGTACTCCGTTCTGTTGTCTGCCGTGAACTGGCCTCTGACACTGTGGAGGTGTACTCCGTGCTGTTGTCTGCCGTGAACTGGCCTCTGACACTGTGGAGGTGTACTCCGTGCTGTTGTCTGCCGTGAACTGGCCTCTGATACTGGAGGTGTACTCCGTTCTGTTGTCTGCCGTGAACTGGCCTCTGACACTGTGGAGGTGTACTCCGTGCTGTTGCCTGCCGTGAACTGGCCTCTGACACCGTGGAGGTGTACTCCGTGCTGTTGTCTGCCGTGAACTGGCCTCTGATACTGGAGGTGTACTCCGTTCTGTTGTCTGCCGTGAACTGGCCTCTGACACTGTGGAGGTGTACTCCGTTCTGTTGTCTGCCGTGAACTGGCCTCTGACACTGTGGAGGTGTACTCCGTGCTGTTGTCTGCCGTGAACTGGCCTCTGACACTGTGGAGGTGTACTCCTGTACTCCGTTCTGCTGTCTGCCGTGAACTGGCCTCTGACACTGTGGAGGTGTACTCCGTGCTGTTGTCTGTCGTGATCTGGCCTCTGACACTGGAGGTGTACTCCTGTACTCCGTGCTGTTGTCTGCCGTGAACTGGCCTCTGACACTGTGGAGGTGTACTCCGTGCTGTTGTCTGCCGTGAACTGGCCTCTGACACTGTGGAGGTGTACTCCGTGCTGTTGTCTGCCGTGAACTGGCCTCTGACACTGTGGAGGTGTACTCCTGTACTCCGTGCTGTTGTCTGCCGTGAACTGGCCTCTGACACTGTGGAGGTGTACTCCGTTCTGTTGTCTGCCGTGAACTGGCCTCTGACACTGAGGAGGTGTACTCCGTGCTGTTGTCTGCTGTGAACTGGCCTCTGACACTGTGGAGGTGTACTCCGTGCTGTTGTCTGCCGTGAACTGGCCTCTGACACTGTGGAGGTGTACTCCTGTACTCCGTGCTGTTGTCTGCCGTGAACTGGCCTCTGACACTGTGGAGGTGTACTCCGTGCTGTTGTCTGCCGTGAACTGGCCTCTGACACTGTGGAGGTGTACTCCGTGCTGTTGTCTGCTGTGAACTGGCCTCTGACACTGTGGAGGTGTACTCCGTGCTGTTGTCTGCCGTGAACTGGCCTCTGACACTGTGGAGGTGTACTCCGTGCTGTTGTCTGCCGTGAACTGGCCTCTGACACTGTGGAGGTGTACTCCGTGCTGTTGTCTGCCGTGAACTGGCCTCTGACACTGTGGAGGTGTACTCCGTGCTGCTGTCTGCCGTGAACTGGCCTCTGACACTGTGGAGGTGTACTCCGTGCTGTTGTCTGCTGTGAACTGGCCTCTGACACTGTGGAGGTGTACTCCGTGCTGTTGTCTGCCGTGAACTGGCCTCTGACACTGTGGAGGTGTACTCCGTTCTGTTGTCTGCCGTGAACTGGCCTCTGACACTGTGGAGGTGTACTCCGTGCTGTTGTCTGCCGTGAACTGGCCTCTGACACTGTGGAGGTGTACTCCGTGCTGTTGTCTGCTGTGAACTGGCCTCTGACACTGTGGAGGTGTACTCCGTGCTGTTGTCTGCCGTGAACTGGCCTCTGACACTGTGGAGGTGTACTCCGTGCTGTTGTCTGCTGTGAACTGGCCTCTGACACTGTGGAGGTGTACTCCGTGCTGTTGTCTGCCGTGAACTGGCCTCTGACACTGTGGAGGTGTACTCCGTGCTGTTGTCTGCCGTGAACTGGCCTCTGACACTGTGGAGGTGTACTCCGTTCTGTTGTCTGCCGTGAACTGGCCTCTGACACTGTGGAGGTGTACTCCGTGCTGTTGTCTGCCGTGAACTGGCCTCTGACACTGTGGAGGTGTACTCCGTGCTGCTGTCTGCCGTGAACTGGCCTCTGACACTCTGGAGGTGTACTCCGTGCTGTTGTCTGTCGTGAACTGGCCTCTGACACTGTGGAGGTGTACTCCTGTACTCCGTGCTGTTGTCTGCCGTGAACTGGCCTCTGACACTGTGGAGGTGTACTCCGTTCTGTTGTCTGCCGTGAACTGGCCTCTGACACTGTGGAGGTGTACTCCGTTCTGTTGTCTGCCGTGAACTGGCCTCTTACACTGTGGAGGTGTACTCCTGTACTCCGTGCTGTTGTCTGCCGTGAACTGGCCTCTGACACTGTGGAGGTGTACTCCGTGCTGTTGTCTGCCGTGAACTGGCCTCTGACACTGTGGAGGTGTACTCCGTTCTGTTGTCTGCCGTGAACTGGCCTCTGACACTGTGGAGGTGTACTCCGTGCTGTTGTCTGCCGTGAACTGGCCTCTGACACTGTGAAGGTGTACTCCGTGCTGTTGTCTGCCGTTAACTGGCCTCTGACACTGTGGAGGTGTACTCCGTGCTGTTGTCTGCCGTGAACTGGCCTCTGACACTGTGGAGGTGTACTCCGTTCTGTTGTCTGCCGTGAACTGGCCTCTGACACTGTGGAGGTGTACTCCTGTACTCCGTTCTGTTGTCTGCCGTGAACTGGCCTCTGACACTGTGGAGGTGTACTCCGTTCTGTTGTCTGCCGTGAACTGGCCTCTGACACTGTGGAGGTGTACTCCGTGCTGTTGTCTGCCGTGAACTGGCCTCTGACACTGTGGAGGTGTACTCCTGTACCCCGCTCTGCTGTTTGCCGTGAACTGGCCTCTGACACTGTGGAGGTGTACTCCGTGCTGTTGTCTGCCGTGAACTGGCCTCTGACACTGTGGAGGTGTACTCCTGTACTCCGTGCTGTTGTCTGCCGTGAACTGGCCTCTGATACTGTGGAGGTGTACTCCGTGCTGCTGTCTGCCGTGAACTGGCCTCTGACACTGTGGAGGTGTACTCCGTGCTGTTGTCTGCCGTGAACTGGCCTCTGACACTGTGGAGGTGTACTCCGTGCTGTTGTCTGCCGTGAACTGGCCTCTGACACTGTGGAGGTGTACTCCGTGCTGTTGTCTGCCGTGAACTGGCCTCTGACACTGTGGAGGTGTACTCCGTGCTGTTGTCTGCCGTGAACTGGCCTCTGATACTGGAGGTTTACTCCTGTACTCCGTGCTGTTGTCTGCCGTGAACTGGCCTCTGACACTGTGGAGGTGTACCCCTGTACTCCGTGCTGTTGTCTGCCGTGAACTGGCCTCTGACACTGTGGAGGTGTACTCCGTGCTGTTGTCTGCCGTGAACTGGCCTCTGACACTGTGGAGGTGTACTCCGTGCTGTTGTCTGCCGTGAACTGGCCTCTGACACTGTGGAGGTGTACTCCGTTCTGTTGTCTGCCGTGAACTGGCCTCTGACACTGTGGAGGT
Source organism: Chirona hameri (assembly GCA_036785665.1). Taxonomy (NCBI): domain Eukaryota; kingdom Metazoa; phylum Arthropoda; class Thecostraca; order Balanomorpha; family Balanidae; genus Chirona; species Chirona hameri. Next base: position 54,226 of record JAXIVJ010003384.1, on the reverse strand, counting down.
GTACTCCGTGCTGTTGTCTGCCGTGAACTGGCCTCTGACACTGTGGAGGTGTACTCCGTGCTGTTGTCTGCCGTGAACTGGCCTCTGACACTGTGGAGGTGTACTCCGTGCTGTTGTCTGCCGTGAACTGGCCTCTGACACTGTGGAGGTGTACTCCGTTCTGTTGTCTGCCGTGAACTGGCCTCTGACACTGTGGAGGTATACTCCGTTCTGTTGTCTGCCGTGAACTGGCCTCTGACACTGTGGAGGTGTACTCCTGTACTCCGTTCTGCTGTCTGCCGTGAACTGGCCTCTGACACTGTGGAGGTGTACTCCGTGCTGTTGTCTGTCGTGAACTGGCCTCTGACACTGTGGAGGTGTACTCCGTTCTGTTGTCTGCCGTGAACTGGCCTCTGACACTGTGGAGGTGTACTCCGTGCTGTTGTTTGCCGTGAACTGGCCTCTGACACTGTGGAGGTGTACTCCTGTACTCCGTGCTGTTGTCTGCCGTGAACTGGCCTCTGACACTGTGGAGGTGTACTCCGTTCTGTTGTCTGCCGTGAACTGGCCTCTTACACTGTGGAGGTGTACTCCGTGCTGTTGTCTGCCGTGAACTGGCCTCTGACACTGTGGAGGTGTACTCCGTGCTGTTGTCTGCCGTGAACTGGCCTCTGACACTGTGGAGGTGTACTCCGTTCTGTTGTCTGCCGTGAACTGGCCTCTGACACTGTGGAGGTGTACTCCGTGCTGTTGTCTGCCGTGAACTGGCCTCTGACACTGTGGAGGTGTACTCCTGTACTCCGTTCTGCTGTCTGCCGTGAACTGGCCTCTGACACTGTGGAGGTGTACTCCGTTCTGTTGTCTGCCGTGAACTGGCCTCTGACACTGTGGAGGTGTACTCCTGTACTCCGTGCTGTTGTCTGCCGTGAACTGGCCTCTGACACTGGAGGTGTACTCCGTGCTGTTGTCTGCCGTGAACTGGCCTCTGACACTGTGGAGGTGTACTCCGTTCTGTTGTCTGCCGTGAACTGGCCTCTGACACTGTGGAGGTGTACTCCGTGCTGTTGTCTGCCGTGAACTGGCCTCTGACACTGTGGAGGTGTACTCCGTTCTGTTGTCTGCCGTGAACTGGCCTCTGACACTGTGGAGGTGTACTCCGTGCTGTTGTCTGCCGTGAACTGGCCTCTGACACTGTGGAGGTGTACTCCGTTCTGTTGTCTGCCGTGAACTGGCCTCTGACACTGTGGAGGTGTACTCCGTTCTGTTGTCTGCCGTGAACTGGCCTCTGACACTGTGGAGGTGTACTCCGTGCTGTTGTCTGCCGTGAACTGGCCTCTGACACTGTGGAGGTGTACTCCGTTCTGTTGTTTGCCGTGAACTGGCCTCTGACACTGGAGGTGTACTCCGTGCTGTTGTCTGCCGTGAACTGGCCTCTGACACTGGAGGTGTACTCCGTGCTGTTGTCTGCCGTGAACTGGCCTCTGACACTGTGGAGGTGTACTCCGTGATGTTGTCTGCCGTGAACTGGCCTCTGACACTGGAGGTGTACTCCGTGCTGTTGTCTGCCGTGAACTGGCCTCTGACACTGTGGAGGTGTACTCCGTTCTGTTGTCTGCCGTGAACTGGCCTCTGACACTGTGGAGGTGTACTCCGTGCTGTTGTCTGCCGTGAACTGGCCTCTGACACTGTGGAGGTGTACTCCGTTCTGTTGTCTGCCGTGAACTGGCCTCTGACACTGTGGAGGTGTACTCCGTGCTGTTGTCTGCCGTGAACTGGCCTCTGACACTGTGGAGGTGTACTCCGTGCTGTTGTCTGCCGTGAACTGGCCTCTGATACTGGAGGTGTACTCCGTTCTGTTGTCTGCCGTGAACTGGCCTCTGACACTGTGGAGGTGTACTCCGTGCTGTTGCCTGCCGTGAACTGGCCTCTGACACCGTGGAGGTGTACTCCGTGCTGTTGTCTGCCGTGAACTGGCCTCTGATACTGGAGGTGTACTCCGTTCTGTTGTCTGCCGTGAACTGGCCTCTGACACTGTGGAGGTGTACTCCGTTCTGTTGTCTGCCGTGAACTGGCCTCTGACACTGTGGAGGTGTACTCCGTGCTGTTGTCTGCCGTGAACTGGCCTCTGACACTGTGGAGGTGTACTCCTGTACTCCGTTCTGCTGTCTGCCGTGAACTGGCCTCTGACACTGTGGAGGTGTACTCCGTTCTGTTGTCTGCCGTGAACTGGCCTCTGACACTGTGGAGGTGTACTCCGTGCTGTTGTCTGCCGTGAACTGGCCTCTGACACTGTGGAGGTGTACTCCGTGCTGTTGTCTGCCGTGAACTGGCCTCTGACACTGTGGAGGTGTACTCCTGTACTCCGTTCTGCTGTCTGCCGTGAACTGGCCTCTGCCACTGTGGAGGTGTACTCCGTGCTGTTGCCTGCCGTGAACTGGCCTCTGACACTGGAGGTGTACTCCTGTACTCCGTGCTGTTGCCTGCCGTGAACTGGCCTCTGACACTGTGGAGGTGTACTCCGTTCTGTTGTCTGCCGTGAACTGGCCTCTGACACTGGAGGTGTACTCCGTGCTGTTGTTTGCCGTGAACTGGCCTCTGACACTGTGGAGGTGTACTCCTGTACTCCGTTCTGTTGTCTGCCGTGAACTGGCCTCTGACACTGTGGAGGTGTACTCCGTGCTGTTGTTTGCCGTGAACTGGCCTCTGACACTCTGGAGGTGTACTCCGTGCTGTTGTCTGCCGTGAACTGGCCTCTGACACTGTGGAGGTGTACTCCTGTACTCCGTGCTGTTGTCTGCCGTGAACTGGCCTCTGACACTGTGGAGGTGTACTCCGTTCTGTTGTCTGCCGTGAACTGGCCTCTGACACTGTGGAGGTGTACTCCGTGCTGTTGTTTGCCGTGAACTGGCCTCTGACACTGTGGAGGTGTACTCCTGTACTCCGTGCTGTTGTCTGCCGTGAACTGGCCTCTGACACTGTGGAGGTGTACTCCGTTCTGTTGTCTGCCGTGAACTGGCCTCTTACACTGTGGAGGTGTACTCCGTGCTGTTGTCTGCCGTGAACTGGCCTCTGACACTGTGGAGGTGTACTCCGTGCTGTTGTCTGCCGTGAACTGGCCTCTGACACTGTGGAGGTGTACTCCGTTCTGTTGTCTGCCGTGAACTGGCCTCTGACACTGTGGAGGTGTACTCCGTGCTGTTGTCTGCCGTGAACTGGCCTCTGACACTGTGGAGGTGTACTCCTGTACTCCGTTCTGCTGTCTGCCGTGAACTGGCCTCTGACACTGTGGAGGTGTACTCCGTTCTGTTGTCTGCCGTGAACTGGCCTCTGACACTGTGGAGGTGTACTCCTGTACTCCGTGCTGTTGTCTGCCGTGAACTGGCCTCTGACACTGGAGGTGTACTCCGTGCTGTTGTCTGCCGTGAACTGGCCTCTGACACTGTGGAGGTGTACTCCGTTCTGTTGTCTGCCGTGAACTGGCCTCTGACACTGTGGAGGTGTACTCCGTGCTGTTGTCTGCCGTGAACTGGCCTCTGACACTGTGGAGGTGTACTCCGTTCTGTTGTCTGCCGTGAACTGGCCTCTGACACTGTGGAGGTGTACTCCGTGCTGTTGTCTGCCGTGAACTGGCCTCTGACACTGTGGAGGTGTACTCCGTTCTGTTGTCTGCCGTGAACTGGCCTCTGACACTGTGGAGGTGTACTCCGTTCTGTTGTCTGCCGTGAACTGGCCTCTGACACTGTGGAGGTGTACTCCGTGCTGTTGTCTGCCGTGAACTGGCCTCTGACACTGGAGGTGTACTCCGTTCTGTTGTTTGCCGTGAACTGGCCTCTGACACTGGAGGTGTACTCCGTGCTGTTGTCTGCCGTGAACTGGCCTCTGACACTGGAGGTGTACTCCGTGCTGTTGTCTGCCGTGAACTGGCCTCTGACACTGTGGAGGTGTACTCCGTGATGTTGTCTGCCGTGAACTGGCCTCTGACACTGGAGGTGTACTCCGTGCTGTTGTCTGCCGTGAACTGGCCTCTGACACTGTGGAGGTGTACTCCGTTCTGTTGTCTGCCGTGAACTGGCCTCTGACACTGTGGAGGTGTACTCCGTGCTGTTGTCTGCCGTGAACTGGCCTCTGACACTGTGGAGGTGTACTCCGTGCTGTTGTCTGCCGTGAACTGGCCTCTGACACTGTGGAGGTGTACTCCGTTCTGTTGTCTGCCGTGAACTGGCCTCTGACACTGTGGAGGTGTACTCCGTGCTGTTGTCTGCCGTGAACTGGCCTCTGACACTGTGGAGGTGTACTCCGTGCTGTTGTCTGCCGTGAACTGGCCTCTGATACTGGAGGTGTACTCCGTTCTGTTGTCTGCCGTGAACTGGCCTCTGACACTGTGGAGGTGTACTCCGTGCTGTTGCCTGCCGTGAACTGGCCTCTGACACCGTGGAGGTGTACTCCGTGCTGTTGTCTGCCGTGAACTGGCCTCTGATACTGGAGGTGTACTCCGTTCTGTTGTCTGCCGTGAACTGGCCTCTGACACTGTGGAGGTGTACTCCGTTCTGTTGTCTGCCGTGAACTGGCCTCTGACACTGTGGAGGTGTACTCCGTGCTGTTGTCTGCCGTGAACTGGCCTCTGACACTGTGGAGGTGTACTCCTGTACTCCGTTCTGCTGTCTGCCGTGAACTGGCCTCTGACACTGTGGAGGTGTACTCCGTTCTGTTGTCTGCCGTGAACTGGCCTCTGACACTGTGGAGGTGTACTCCGTGCTGTTGTCTGCCGTGAACTGGCCTCTGACACTGGAGGTGTACTCCGTGCTGTTGTTTGCCGTGAACTGGCCTCTGACACTGTGGAGGTGTACTCCTGTACTCCGTTCTGTTGTCTGCCGTGAACTGGCCTCTGACACTGTGGAGGTGTACTCCTGTACTCCGTGCTGTTGTCTGCCGTGAACTGGCCTCTGACACTGTGGAGGTGTACTCCGTTCTGTTGTCTGCCGTGAACTGGCCTCTGACACTGTGGAGGTGTACTCCGTGCTGTTGTCTGCCGTGAACTGGCCTCTGACACTGTGGAGGTGTACTTCGTGCTGTTGTCTGCCGTGAACTGGCCTCTGACACTGTGGAGGTGTACTCCGTTCTGTTGTCTGCTGTGAACTGGCCTCTGACATTGCGCGTCTGCGTGTGTGCAGGTATGGCGCCTCTCTGGGCTGGCTGCCTGTGGAAGACGGCCCTGCCGGCGGCGCGTCCCCCGCCCAGCCGGACCCCACCCCTCCCCTGGTGGCCGGTCCCACCCTGGTCTGCTCCCGCTCCGGCACCAAGTACGCCGCCGGAGAGGGCGTGCGCGCCTTCAGAGAGCTGCAGGCTTCCGACCGCGCCCGACAACAGGTAATTGTTCACCTGATAGTGCTGTGACTACCTCAGCTGGAGCTACTGAGCTGGACAGGGCCGTGGCCACCAAAGGTAACCACTGGTCTGGTTGAACGGATGCATTATTTAATTTTGTAATGCTAACGAATGATGATACTGAATTGTCGTTTTGTCTGGTGATCACTCCATTGTTTGTCTTGATCTGGTGTCAGTTGTGATATGTCAATCGACAGAGAGCAGGGCATTAATTGTAAAGGAGGAGGGTCGCTGTGTCTAATCATGATATGCTACGCAGCAATGGCGCGATAAATTAACTGAAGTTTCCAATTGATCAAGAAGCGCTTTTACTGGTAAATTCACATCAGTCTAAAACATGCATCAGCTTATATGAAATCATCGATGTTTCAGGCAAATGAAATCATGTCGCCAAAATCATCGAGAGCTTGTAAGAAGCCCAAACGCCCAAAAGCCCTCTTTGATGTCACGGAGTCTGCAAAGAGGGACGCATCCAAGCCAAAGAGTGGTGGGAACAAACTAAAAAGTGACGGGGGCGAGCCAAAGAGTGACGGGAACAGGCCAGCGAAGAAGAGGAAGACAGAAGCGGCTCAGGATCCAGAGAACGTACCGGTCCCCGACGCCTCTAAACCTAAACCTCGGCAGCAACCCCAGCAGGTCAAAGCAGAGGCCACCGGGCAGAAGAAAGCAAAGGGAAAACAGATCAAGCAGGTGAACGGCCAAAAAAGTATCCGAGATTTCTTCAGGATCTAATCAACTCTTCGTCACACCAAAGAATCGTTAGGCGGCCAGCCCTTGATCAGAGCTCGTACCCTTGCCAGCCCTTGACCAGAGCTCGTACAATTGGAGGAGGACGTATATTTGGTCCAATTTGTAATTGACGTGGGGCGGGCAGGTATGATGTATATAAGCGATGGATGTTTGTAAGCATTGCGTACCAGCTGAGTCACCAATACTTTAAGGTGCACAGTTTTATACCATGCACGAATCACTGTAAATGTTCCCATGAGCTTGTGCTTGCCCATAAAATGAACTGATGTTGTATAGTGGGTACGATACGTGGGTGAGCGAAACAGTATACATATTGACGGCATGCTCCGATCGAAACGGTGATTTATAATTCCAATCGAAAATCAAAGTTGAAAATAAAACAGTCTGAAACACCAAGTTTATTCATTGATTCAAGTGTTCCTTGTTTCATGGCATGTCTAGTTTGGGATGCTGATATTCTGTTCTGACGGCCATGATTGCCTAGCGATAAATGACCCTTGGTGATTTATCCGACGACTTAGATCGAGCTGCATTTCCCATGTGTGGCTCCTTGATTTCCTCGAGTTTTCTCTTTCTAACGGTTGCCGTGTGTGTTAATATTGTGATGTGCACCCTATCATCATGATCGTGATTGAGTAATACATTTTGCACAAATGTGTACTTTATTTTGATTGGGTCAGGGGCGTCATCACTGAGGGGGAGGGGCAGGTTCGCCCCCCCCCCCCCCCGATTGACAGGATTTAAACATTAGATGATTAGCGCTATAGGAGTGTGTGTGTGTGTGTGTGTGTGGGGGGGGGGGGGGGGGGTGGGGGACCGAACACTTGAGTGCCCCGCCCTCTCTCCCCACACACACACTTACAATGTTGTGGCGATACCCCTGGATTGGGCTCTTTTTATGGATATACTCCCAAGTAGATATAGTCAGAAGTGACGTCTTTGTGTAGAGAATGCAACTGTCCTCCCTCTGGTGGTTCTTTTACCGGAAAGTGATAGGCATAGCAGCGCGGGCTGGGAGGTGTTTATGAGAGTTCCGTTTATTCACCTTTGCGGCCGCGCCTACGTTACTCCGCTGCATGTTAGAATATGGAAAATGGTGGTTGATTTTAAAGCATCCCATGGTCCTGAGAAATCTTGCTATGCTTGAATGAAATAAGCGGTCTTATGTGCGGACTGCGGACTGCGAATATCATTACGATGTGCAGAGGCGCTGGAACTATGTTCAAGTTGGGGGAGGGGGGCGGAGGCATTCTGAAGTCGATTCTTGCATTCGCCGTCCATAGGATTCTTGCATTCGCCGTCCATGCATCGCCCATAGGCGTAATGCTAAAATTCAAAATGTTGGGGGCGGCTGCCCCCCCCCCCCCTTGCTCCTACGCCTATGACTGTGTGATCTCATATCGGAAAGGCGGCAAATGCTAGTACTGGGAAGGTCCATAAAATTGGTAGTGTTTTTTTTTTGCTTGTGCGGAGATTTGGTAACTTCGTTTGTAGCTTTAACTGGTGCTGCTGTTACATTCTTTGCCGGCTGTTTTGTCAGCGGCGCCCGCTAACGCTGTGCTTATGCTGGGACAAGGCCAAGGCTGTATAAACCAGGTAGAACACTCCGGCCGAAAAAGTGGTGACAAACACTAATTTAGTAGCCGCGACCCCGGAGTCGCTGTGACGTAGAAGGCGGGGGACGCGGCCGGTCGGCCGCCGTACACAACATTAGTGCGCGCGTGCTTGAAGCTTAGATCGCGCATAGTTTCTTTGTTTACTGTTCGATTGCAAAACTCGTACTATGTAATATGTCACAAATCAACCGCTCTGCCGGATGCCGCTGAAAAATGCAATCAGACAAATATTTGCTGTTGTATCTGCGCAAAGTTCAACGATTAGGTACGGTCGCCCCGGCTGACCGCCGTTCGAAATGATGATAAGTGTATCCTTGATGATATTACCCGGCGTGGAAAATGTGAATGTATCGCAATGAATTGCCTAGGGAGACATAAACCTCATCAAATATATTGTATTTGTTTGACATTGCTATTCCTTCTCGTGACATAGTACAGGCGCGGATCCAATATTTCGGTCGGGGGGGGGGGGGGGCATACAAAAAGTTGCGCCCTACGCACGCTTGGTGGGCGCGACCCGGGCTCAGGGGGTGGGGGGGGGGGGGGGGCTTGGGGCTCCCATGCGCCCCCTATACTTTTCTTATAGGTGAATCTTCGGGAAATTTATGAAATGGTATAGGATCTGAATCGTTATCTTGATCAATTTTGTTTGGCATGTCAGTCGTTGCTGCACCCCCGACGACGCAAAAAGTCATATCCATGTCTATGTCCTGTAACTCATAAGTCACATTATTTTCATTGATTTTTAGTAATTACTAGTCACTTGGCAATTTGTGTTCATTAGTGCAAGCCACCCACAGGACGGGACCGGTAGCATTAGGTACTACTCAGTGGCGGCGGATAAGGGGGGGGGGGGGGGTAGAGGAGGGAGCTGCCCGCCCACTCAAGAAGTTGGGGGGAGGGAAACATATGATTTTGCCTCCCCCCATACATTTGTAAGAGACTAGAAAATCCATACTCCAAGAAGTTGGTTCGATTTTTCCTTTTGACCGAAACAATGACCCAGGGCCCCGATGTGCCCCCAGCCAGCCTGATGAGCCTTCTAAGACCGACAGGAGGCCCTCAGTCGGCCTGAGGGGGACCCTCGGTAGGCCATGAGGGGCCCTCAGAAGGCCTGAAACTTCAACATTGGCCTGTCCGACGTTTTTTATGCGATCATTTAGAGGCCCTGCAAAATATAGTGGCCTAAATCCGAGGAGATACCATTTCGCGTTGGGGGGGGGGGGGGTGGCCTTTGACCATGGGAGAGGCCCTTTTGTCGAGGGAATCTTCTGGGTTTCTTTGCCCCCATCCGACAATACGATCCGCCGCCACTGGTACTACTCATAATGGTATCTCAAAACCTAAGTAATACCGATATCAGTCACATTGGTAAGGATTTTCTAGTCCGTTTATATAAGGTGATACAATCTATGGGTTTACGTTCTTGGAAAAATACAAAAATATAGCTAACCTACTCCTGCAGCTTCTTATGTCGCTAATTTTCGCAGATGTTTCGCAGAACGCACATATTTGGGTGTAAATTTTAAGTTATGAGGTATTCTGGGAAAATACTGCTATGTTGACAGATACAATTATTATGTCGGCTTTCATATACACCTTTACATATTGTTTTACGCTTCATAAAAATAAGTAAATGCTTAAAAATGCGCACGCACACACGCCCGTACCTTGCCAGCGAACCAATATGGCGAACCCGTTGAAATGTAAACACGATTCTCCCCCGCCTTGACGTCATCACAACCTGACGAATCACCGTCGAGCTTGCTCAAGACTGATTCGTCAAGACTAGCTGATAGCCAAATATAGTTTATGAGCAGATCCGATAAACACGGCCAAAATGCTGGAAGCTGCTAGCAGTTGTCACACTTTTTACCAATGTTGAAGGAGCGGAGTACACCCCCCTGGACAAGGCCATAGAGACTGGGAGGAGATGCTGGGAGGTGGGCGGGCGGTTCGGTGAACGTGATTTGGGACCTACTGCTTAGATTGTTTTATTCTTATGGATATTGTAGGCGAGCTATGGAATATTTAAGCATGATGAATATAAGTATGTGAATAAGTTACCTGCTCATGTTATATCTGAATTAAACTTAAAATCGGTATACAAAATTACATGAATATATTTCGACTTGCGTCATCCTCAGAATTTATGATATATGAGGCCCTAAGGATGACGCAAGTCCAAATATATTAATTTATTTTTTTATACCGATTTCAAGTTCAAAGGGACACTCCCACCTTCCCAAAAGTTTTAAAATGTATGCCACTTGTAGTGAAAAATAGGAAGTAATTGCTGCTCAACACGATTATGACATTTGTTTCTTGCAAACAGTGCTCAATTTAATAAAAAGTTATAATATTTGGGTTGATGACGTCATATTGAACTCTAGAGGGCTATACAGAAATCCTTTATGCTGCCAAAGTATGGCACAATTATTTCGAGACAATTCTGCGTTTTTAATACAAAACCAACCAATTACCAAACCATTTGAAACATCTCCAAGTCTAACTGTAAAACAAGTTGACTATCATCACCATTTGGTAAAGAGAGGTGACATCAGCTTTAGACCCCTATTCAAATACATATGGGGTTTATTTGTTACAATTGTCAAGACCAAGCTCAAATTTCTTTTTGATTAGACCTATGTGGTTGTTTTAACAGTGTTCTATTGCCCTGGTTTTAACTGCTACCCTACTTAATTTCAATGCAAATCCAACAACATGACTATCTCAACTCAAAAGTAATGTTAAGGTGGGAGTGTGCCTTTAATTAAGATATAACATGAGCAGAAGGTTACTTATTCACATTCTTATGAATATATTTGCTAAAGCCTAGAGGCCTATACACTTTGATCCATAGTGCACATCACATCTGGTTACTGGAGCTTAAAGCATGACTGTAATGATGCTCTGTTCATTTGTTATGGATTAATCCAAAATGTAAGGCCATTGAGCCAATGCTGTAAGGTCAGGCCAGGGGCGTCCACTCTGCCCCTTTAACATGGGCAAAAAGTGTGACAAAAATTAGCAGCGTTTGCAGCTCAGCCGTGTTCATGTATCTGATCATGAGCCAGATTTTACTGCTGACAGTTTTCAGTTTACATAGTCTTGGGTCAGGCCACCTATGAGTGATCTCATGGGGCAAGGCAATTTTACTTTTAAGGTAACAACTTAACCCTTGGGGCCAAATGACTAGCTCAAACTGTTTTTATTCCAATTTGGAGTAAGTGACTTATCAGTCCTAGAGACAGACTGTTGGGTTAGGTTAGGTTAGGTTAGGTTAAAGGAAATAGTTCACCTTCAACATGGGGTTTTGAACTGAAATAGCAGTTTTGTAGCCTGTGTTGAGAAACCCTTATCTGCAACTTTTCTTGGCTGAAAAGACTCCAGCCGAAGATATTTGACTTTTTGACGAAGGAATGCGGCGCATATATGATGTACCGTACCATCTGAAAGTGCCAGCACTGCCAGGGAGCATGTGCAGACCAATAACGCACACCATAAAATTAATAATTTACAACCTTCTGTCCTGAATTGGCGCAATGTAGGACCATTTTTGAAAAGAAAAAAAGAAACTATTACAAAATATAATAAAATAGTGTTCTGAAAAATGTGCCAAAGGTTAACTATTTCCTTTAAAGGGAGATAATAACCTTTTAATTTTATTAGCAACAATTTCTTTGGCTACTGTTATGGTATTAAAATGATGTGATCTAAATTTAAGAATTAAATACAATAATTCCCTAATTCAAAGTTGGAATTTTGGGAAAATTAATGATCGCTATTTTCCCTCCACTATTGGAAAGCGCAACATCTGGTGGTTTTACATCAATCTGTTCAACATTGTTGAATGGGCACTTATAAACAAATCACAGACACTAAATAGGTCACCACTGCCAAACTGAGAATTTCAATGCACTTTTTTCAAAGGATTGTTGATTGTTCATAAAAGTTTGGCACATATTCACAAAAGATGGAGTGCAGGAAACATTA